>PNEQ01022946.1:51850-98045 GCA_003012365.1 Medauroidea extradentata
ATGAAGTAAAAATATGCAAATTTTGACTTTGAAGTGACATTACGGGAAAACTAGATGAGCTAATTTTTTTCCGTTAGATGTTAATGTTCTCTGAAGTAATGTCTACAAAACTAACACTATTTTATACAAATATAAAATTATGAATTTTTCCCCACTTGAACGCCCTTAAGAGGGCGTGGTACATAATTCAACGCTAAAAGCATTAATCTATAACTGTACGTTTATTGAAGCCAACTTGCGAAAATTAAACAATAGCAATCCTAGACGATAGTTTTAGCCAATGATTTAAAACATAATTGTTTCCAGTGTTAGGAACTTCTGAGCCACAATCTCTGACGCCGGAACCTCGTGCATTTAACTAAGCTGCAAGAGATCACGCGTAACGAATTAGTAGTTTTGGATGTATATTTACTCATAAAGTTGGCAAATACCATTATCTAGGATTGTCATTGTATATTTTATCCATATTGGCTTCGAAAAAAGCGTAGAAACCAATTTATGTTTTAAGCGTCGACCACGCACTCTTACTTCTTGCCCCTCCTGGTCTAACCTGGTGACTTTCCAAAACCGCATCGTGACGCCGGCTGCTCTAGCGACTCGAGGCCCCCGTTGCCATGGCAACCCCAGACACGCTAGTGACCTGCTTTCCCGCACACGTGCTCTGCTCGTGTCCCTAGAGTTTTATTAATTACGCGCGAGAGCGCTGAGGACGCAGAATAGCTGGGGACACAGAAGCAAAGTGGCGTGCACCGCCGTGTGTACGCCCAACTCAAGCCGTACGGAGGCATCAAATATGGCGAGAAGTCATTCACCAACCTGAATATGCTGCACGAAACCCGACCAATAAGAGCTCTTCCAACATCACGCAGCGACCAATCAAAGAAAGTCAAAGTCTACGACAGCATTGGATCCATGAAGAGTGGCGAGAAGCTAGAGAGGTTACAGTGGACAAGAAACCCGCTTCCCCACCGAAAATGAAGTCACATTTGTATAAAGTTCTATCAATGCTCTCAAGATTAAGACATTGGGTTTCTCTTTATGCCATTTTTTCGAGATTAAGTTTCTAAGTCCTGAAAGGGATCAGATAACAAAGAACCCATAAATAGAAATGTTGAAAAAGTTTTTGTACTACAGTATGTAGCATAATTTTTGAAAACATAAATTTCTATAATTTTGGCTAATTATCGACTTAATTAAATTTTCTTAATATCAATAATCAGCCAGAATTATGCTAACGTATGTTTTAAAAAAATTAGACTACATAGTATAAATAATTTCTAACATTTCAATGCATTGGTTTTGCGATATCTGCACGCTTTCCGGATTTAAAAAATAAAACTTACTAAAATAGCGTAAATAGGGACCCGTGACCGGAAATGAATTACTATCAGAAAAAATGCGACCGACCGCAGTGGTTAGTGAGGCAAGGGTCGCGGGTTTGATTCCCGGCCGGGGAGGTCAATATTGACAGTTGTCTCTCTGGGATCAGTACTGGGTATTGTATTGTCCTCTCTTATACATACAGCGGAAGACAATGGCGAACCACAGCAGAATTACCTCGCCTAGTCGACCTCGGAGGACGTCGAAGTTTCCATCTACCGGCGCCCTCCGTGGTTCTAAAGCCCAGTTAATACAGACAAAATAACAGCAACCATGTTAATCACAAACCGTTGTTACAAAATATTATCAGCAAATTCTAAGCTGTGGTTCAATATTTTAAAGCAATGTTTATAGCAAATGTGTTATTAACATTACTGAAAACACGAAGGTTACTAACAAAGTTGTAAGAATGATGAACGGAAGTTAATAACAATGTTGATGGCAGAAATTTCTACAACATGTCTGATAACATTGCTAGTAAAATTTGTCACCAACGTCCTCTGATCTAGGACCCCCTAGAATGGGTCGGGAAAATAATGTTATCAACAGTGTTGGTGACAAAGTTATTAGCATGCTTCTAAAATTCATAACTTTTGTTGCTAGAAAATGTTTTCAAAAATGTCAGTAGCAAATGTTACTAACAATTTTTATAAATATTAACAAAGTTAGTAACAGAATGTTGGCAACAATGTAGATAAAATTACGTCAAAAACTTTCAAGCATTTTTACAACATTGTTAATAACTTTGTTAAAAACACATGTTATTAGCAATTTTTGCCGTTGGTGAAAACTAGGCTTAAAACCTGCCTTCGAGCAGAACAACAACCATCATCGTCAGAAATATTACAAATGCCGTGTTTACTCAACTGATTTGTTACTAAGAAAAGTGTTAGAAGGGAAGACTAGACCTTAGCGAGTAAGAGTCGGCCTTAGAAAAGCGCACTTCCACGTTACGATCTTACTTGTTGTACTTCAATAGCAAGTTAATTATATACGTAACAGCCAAGGGCGCCAATCTTATAGATTGTAAAAGGGGGGGGGGGGGGTAATATGTCAACAGGAACGGATACAGTTTATGTATAAATTTGTAGCCACTTGCATATTGCGATACATGAAACCGCGTTGATTACGGAACTTATCAAACTGCAAATAGTTTGCTATACGTTTTATTTATACATAAAAAAACATTATGAAACATCTGTTAGGGAGGGGCCCAGGCCCACCCTGTCCCCCCTTTGTGGACCCCTTCGTAACAGTATATATTACTGCACGTGTCGAAAGTCAAACGATGGAACTACACATGGTAGGATGTAAAGGCGGTTCCGAATAAATTGAGCAATAAAAATTTAACTTTTGAAAAATACTACACCTGTTTATACTGCACAATGTATTTTACACGCGCAAACATAAAGTGACGTGTCCAGAGAGGTTAGACATTTCCCGTCATTACCCGTTACGCGCGGAAAGATACGAATTGGCTAAATATATAACTTTAGAGGAGGCATAGAAAGAGCCACCTCGTAACAAAAGGTAAGATTTTTTATAATGTCTTTGGTAGCAAAAGCATAGGAAACGGCATTAACGCCTCTATACCATTGAAGACTTGAGCATTTGGCTTTAACATTGGACTTTACACTAACTTTCAATATGTGTCTTCTTATGGTGCCGTACACAATGGCGCCGCCAAACGTAAAGTCAAGCAGCCTTTCATTTACGTAACCCGATAATCTAAAATCCTGAAGTCAAAGTCAAGATGACCGTTTGCAAAGAACAGCTGATTATGTATGTTATCATGAAAAATCTATATTTTTGAGCACTGTTTTATCCACCAGTACTTGGATTTAATAAAAAAAAATTGGAACAGGTATCTCTTAAATGTATTCGGAAAACCTTGTAAATATAATTCGAAAAGTATTTGTAAATGAACTGTATGTAAGTGTTGTCAATAGATGGCGTTGGTTGTGTCCTGCAAAATATTATTATAAATTTAAAAAAAAAATTAATAACTTGGCATATTTTTGACAAAAAAATTATATCCCAATAATTTCGTTTCAAAAAACATAGTTTTTCAATTGTCATTACTTTAACTTTACGTTTGTATTGTGTATTGACAAAATTCTTAAGTAATGGGAAAAATAAAGTGAAATATTAAAGTAATCAATACTGTATAGTGTCTTAGGCAGTGAAACTAGTTGTTGCGAACTTCTCTTCGCCAGATGACAGTGGATGTAGCTAGGTGGACCAGATATGGCTGTGAGGTCGCGGGATGAAGAAGTCTACTGACAGTGGACGTCAGCAAGTGGCGCGGAGGACGCTAAAAATAAGGCGTGGTGTTCCGGGAAGCAGGGCAGCCTCGTGATAGAGTCGTTGAACTCCTCGCGAGTGTTTCGTCACCTCGCCTGGCTTTGAGAGGCACGGCACCGCCCCACCAGTATGGGCTAGAGGAGACCGCCAAGTAGAGGACGTACTGACAGCATCCTTCACTCTTCCCTGGAGACCGCGCGTCGCGTATAAACACTGCGCAGAGCAACGACCGCCTTCCACTGCCTACGTGCTTGTAGTTAGTAGTATTCCCGCCCTTAAGGCCCTTCACGTGAGGAATTAATAAGGGCCGGAAAATTTAGCGGATTCAACGACCTGCATGTTAGAATGCATTGTCCTGTCACAGACTAAATAGTAATACAGACGTGAAATGAAGTGGCGGCTCGTTTGATAATTGCGCACTCCGCCGCTTATTGGCTGCCCGAATCTGTTGATACCTGCCCCGTGTATGTTTGGCTCCTGCATGTTACGGCAGGTTTCCTATAGGCCAGGCTGCCGGCTAGCAGGGCAGCCACCTTACGCTCATTGGCGGTAGGTATTTCCGCCATGTTGCTGGCCAGGAACGCCATTTTGCTGGCGTGTGTGCCTGAGTTCGCCGAACTACCAGCTATTTCACTTCTGTATTCCTAAATATTCTGTGGTCCTGTGCAGACCCAAGTCCCGGCCATTTATAATGTCTTTGAATGTTTCATGCAATGGGACAAAATGACAAACTATTACTGTGGGCATACCCCATTGCAATATTACGTCGTCCCAGAAATCTTAGAAAGAGACTAAGAAAGACAACGAAATACGAAAAAAAAAAAAAAAAAAAAAAAAAAAAAAAAAAAAAAAAAAAAAAAAAAAAAAAAAAAAAAAAAAAAAAAAAAAAAAAAAAAAAAAAAAAAAAAGAGAAAACAAGCCGAGTTGGCTGTAGTCAACACGTCCATAAACAAAAACAACAGAACATTTCGTATTTCGTTGTTTGTCTTTCTTAGTCTCTTTCTAAGATTTCTGGGACGACATTATACTGCAATGGCGTATGTCCACAATAATACAGCTTGCCCCTACCATTTGTCCACTAGCTGCTACTCAGTGGAACAAGCGGACAATGAAAGAATAGACGGGGATTGAATACGCATAGGACAATGGATTCTAGCATGCAGATAATAGAATCCGCGAAATTTTCCTGCCCCTAGAAATTAATAATTTTATTTGAGTACGAAATTATGTCAGTTTTATAGACCACACTTGAGAATGCACTTTCCTTTTATAGAAAAATTTTTTAGCATGCATAGTATTCAAATAACAACATACCAAAGTCAAAATATGTATGACTACAGGCGCATACAACTAAGGAAAACTATCAGACTGACTAAAATGAAATAATTTACACTAACATTAGACATCGCGACCTAATGGACAAAAGTTATTATAACATGGAAGGAAGCATCTTTATATATATTTTTTAAATATTGCTGAAAATAAGGTTTTTAATGTCGAAATTTAGCGACATCTTACGTGCACTAAAAACGAATACCGTTTTATTTCATTCAAATATTTTGTTTTTTAACAATAGCAGCATTCATCCAGATTACAAGGATACCATGTTTATAGCAATGATAACTGTCGACTCACTGTGGTATATGTGTGCAGTAACAAGTGTGCATTCCTTTCTACGACGCGATTATTTCTTACGCTCGCCTTTCTTATGTGGGTAGAGAGCTAAAGCGACGTAACCTCATCCTTCCACGCCCTTCCTCAGACTGAAGAGTGCGAGGAGCGCACACTAGCCTTTATACAGTGTCTGCGACCACTTTAGCTGTCTATTAACATGATTCAGAGCACATATTCCAAGTTTCATAGGAATATGAGAGAGTGTTGATATTCACTAGTCTTGAATAGCCGTAACTAGGACAACTGGATGTACACGTCGCGTATATGCTAATTGAGATGCAGTTATGCAGAATGGAACCAATGAATTTGAGATAATCTTTCCAAGCTAGAAGAAGGTAAGAAGTATATCCTAGAGAGTGAGATATTTGTGGTCAGCGCTCAACGTCGAGGTCTTCAGCGGTGGTAAAGAGTGACATGAGGTGAGTATGGAGCAATGCCGTAATGAAGGGGCGGGGGAAAGTCACTCAGATAAGTCTATAACAAAATCCGGAATTATGTTTATACGTATTGACCATTGGTAGGTATGTTACACTCTGTCCACTCTAAGGTTGCAGCAGAACAAAAAATTGCTAACGAAAAAAAATCAAAGCAATTGAATTATACCTTGATTCCTCACATTGCGATTGTGTCGTAGCATAGTTACCTTGCATTTTTTAAAAATATTTCAAATGAATTTTTCGCTGTGCGAAAAATGTTATCGACATTCACTTGGCTGGATTAGCTGCAACCTTAAAATGGATAGAGTATAGTTTCCGTTTCCATTAAAAAAAACATCCTGTATATAGTAAGTAAATTATGAAATACAGCAATCTAAAAAAAAAGGGTACATTTAGATAACGTTGGAGTGCTTTGAAATACAATTTTTATAGAACGCGTGCCTACAGTTAACGGAAAAGTACACGAACGTTTCGTGCCAGCGTATTTTTTAAACTGTGCAGTGGAGCGGCTCGCGTTTTGTAAGATCAGACGATGGTTATGTATTTGTTCAGAGACGAAACACAAATATATATCAGAGGCGTACCGGAGTTATCGGCCCAGTCAGATAGGGACACGAGAATAATGAAAGAAGAACGTCTGATATGGATATGTTATAATAATTCAATGTCGATAGTTATGCTATCACCGCACGAAATGTCATATTTCTATAAGAAACACGAGGTGAAAAGCTTATTCAGAAAGATCTTATTTCAAGAGCACTGCAAATCAGTTCAAGCGCAAAGTAGACAGCAGCCCTAAGGAAGGACCCAATTAAGCGCATACATAGCGTCAAGTCAGACGTAAAAGGGGCAGGCAACTCGCTTCAACGAAGTCAAACGAAGTGTAGTGGAGCAGTTCCCTGGCTGGTGTCCCAACTACAATACGGGCCGGTGCATCTGCTTGGCAGACGTGAAGCATCAGCCACTATTGTTCAACTCCGTGTCAAACAGGGGGATCCAGCTCTTGGTCCTAGGGGGGGGGGCATGTCTTGAAAAGTAAAAATATCATACCCAAAGAAAAAAATGAGGTCCGGGGTCCTTCCACGGAAAAATGTGGAATTTAAGCTACCAAATGGCGCTGTTTAAGGAGTTTCCGAAAAAAAATTGACTATACCGCCTTAAGATATTTGAATATTTTAAAGAAAAGATTATGTTTTAAAAGTGAAAACCTGTGTGCTGATATAAAATAATTAGCTACGTTCTTAACCTCCGCGTCGACGTGTCTCTAATAATTGTGTTAGCACTTAGAACACATACAATCATTTTGATGAATACCACAACACGTTGGAATCTAGAAACTATAAAATTTATAAAAATTACGGTGAGAATTTATTTATTATATATTTCATAACGTCACCCTGGATGTAAAACATCGTAACTCCATATTGTATGAATGTAGAAAAAAAAAAGAGGAAACTCAGTTAATTTTTCTCTGTAGTGAAATAAAATAATATTTTTCATAACTTTTTACATTTACTTTTTAACCTAATTTTGGACATGCCATACCGTAAAGATTATATAAAAAGTCAAAAAAGCAAAACCCAAACAATATTTGTATTACTATTCTATACATTGTTGCAACACAAGATCGTGTAACCATGATTGTATTGTAAATGTTGTGTTGTCTTAGAAAAAGTGTAGGCCTAAGGCAATATTTTCTAGTATATTTTGCTTGACATTTATTTGGTATAATTTTTTGGAGCAGTCTCGGGAGGGGCCATAGTCCCTATGCCACCCCCAATTCTGGATCCACCACTGGTGTAGAGCGGAGTCGAATGTTGCCTGGACAAGCTCAAGCTTACAGCACAGTATTATTACGGTGGCAACCTGTTCGAGCCATAGAGTGATGTGAACAATTTCGGCAGGCAGTAGTCTACGCCTATTCGTAAACTTCTTTACGAGTGTGGTTGACGTCTCTTGAATAATATGTACAAGCACATCACATCTTGCACTTCCCCGTGCAGAAGAGGAGCGTGTAACGGTCTGAAATTTCCGCGTTTAAGTGGCCCGCCTACCTACCATGCAAGTTGTGATGTAGAGGTTCAGCAGAATCGTTTTTTCACAGAAAATATTAGTCGTGAGATTGTGTGGTTGACATATAAAATATATTAAGGTACCTCACACTAAGGGTAAATGGCTTCAGTTCTATCAGTTTCTTAAGTAATTAGAAAATAGGGCCTTAACATTCCCTTTTCCGGCTTGTGTAATGCCGTTATTTTTTGTTATGTTTACTTAAAACCATTTAACCCTAGTAGATCTATCCTTTAGCTTTCGATCCAGTGACTGTTTGTACCTTGTTACAACTGAACATGATGAGGAAATCTTGTTCTTTTAATGTATTTCCTGCGCAAATATGCAGCCAGTGTTGTGGAAAATTGAAGGATTCACGAGACCGAGCAGAGAGGACAACAGAGAGAGCGTGAGACAACCTCCTCCACAACAGGGGTTGACCCAATCCCGCTTTTGTGGGGGGAAACTCCACGTTCATGAGGTCGAACGGCCGCCAAGGTGCTACGTAGGCGGGCCCCTTGAGGCCACGATCTGTCATTTATTTCAAACAATTGCAAATAACTTGAATATTTTTTAACCAAATGCTGTGAAAAAATTTGAGACTGTGTACAGTCATACAATACACAATTTTGACAGAGAGTTTTTTTTAAATAATGTACCGTCTGCTAACAAAAAATTACTTTGCTTTATTTTGACTTATTTTGTCAACAAAATATGTGCTGTTTCAAGGACAAAAAATCTAAAAATCTGCTTGGTGTATTGCAACAGAAAAATTCAGATACAAACTATGATATACAAGTGTTAAAACCGCCAGAATGAATTTTTCATACATTAATTAATTTGCGTTAAAAATATTTTCGAAACCACTTCTAAACTAAAGAGCGAGGCCTTAACGTGTGCGAACAGCGAAGCGACAAGAGCCATAGTTAGGGACTGTTGATTTTCAAGAAAACAATTTTGCCCCACACAATTCCATGTGCATACTAAATATACATATGCGCAACGAAGAATGAAAACATTCATAGAGGAACAAAGCTCAGCATTAGCGTTAAAAATAAAACCAGGTATCAAATAACTGTAGGTAAGTGAAGTGTCTTATTCTGGGACCTGTCACCATGCGAGAACACGTTACAAGTTTGGCAATAGTGAAGGCCAGAGCTGTCGGTGGTAATTTGTCAACGCAGAGACTAGTTCGTCTACTACGGGGAGGAAGGAAAAAAAAGAAAGAATACTCTAGAGAAATTAGCGCCCGCAGGGCGGTGAGAAAGAGAGAGAGAGAGAGAGGAGGGGGAACCTTTCAGCGCGTGCTAAGTGAGAGGTGACGATAGTTCGGGCCTTCACTCTGAGCCAACAGCTCAATTGCCTCTTCTAAGACAACGTCAGTCACTTTTAGCCGGTCTCTTGAGTGACAACAGAGAAACTACTTCATCATACTCCCTATTTTGGCGGAGATGAGGCAATGATAATTCATAAAAAAATTACTAAACTTTATTAATTAAAATGTAATAAAAAATTAAATTACAGAGCGTGCAATGTAAAACAATAGAGGTAAATTTACTCTACATGTAATGCAGGCTAATTACGTATAAGTAGGGCCACGATTTTGTCGCGAAAAGATTTTTGCCCCACTTTGTTTCAGTGTCTCTCGTGCACATCGGCAGCTTTGATTCATGATAATTGGCAGCGTGTCATTGTTCAGACACGTTTCTCATTTGACAGCACCAACGAGAATAATATTATTGTGACTCCTTACGTCTGTAATTTGCCAAGGCAAGAGAGAGTAAAATTACCGGCGATGTAGCAGACCTGCAAATGTGCACATGACGCATCGAAACCAAATGTTGCAAAAAATTTTTCACCATAAAATCGTGGCTCTACGTATAGGGAAAATTATTCCACACAAGTAGAGGAAAGTTACGCAATTCATAATGTAATTTGTCATTGCTAGGGACAGAAAAAATTTCGCTTATTCAACTATCTGTATGTTAGAATGCACTATCCTATGTATACTCAAACCCGGACTATTTGTCCACTAGCTGCTACTCAGTGGAACAGCAGACAATTAACTAATACACGGAGCTTGAGTATGCACAGGACAGGGGATTCTAGCTTACAGGTCATTGAATTAGCTAAAGTTTCCTGTCCCTTGCCATTAGTAGGGATGATGGGATATCGCGAAAATGTTTAATGCCAACATACCCTTGAAAACGCTAAATTTTTTGTAACATGTAGGATTGGGTGATACACTTCTGACAGACCAATAACTGGCTTCAAATACTAAACAACGAGATTCTTATTGGCTCAGTCAAATAGGGCAACAGCTTCACGAAGCGAAAGCCAGTAATCTTTTGGTAAGCTGAACGTACGTTGAAACCCAGCTAACAGTCATATTGGCTCTATGGCAATTTTACATAAAGCGCGAGCGGTGTTTCTGAGTCGTTTGTGTAGCGAATACACTATCACGTGGTAATTTCTACACAAGTTCTGAATCCAGGATTCCCTCACAAGGTTGGTGAATGTCTTCATAAACTTGAGTAGAATTACCTACTTTTATTACAGAGTGGTCATGATACGGTACCTAGACGGCGGGATATTCTGAACGAGACTCTCGTTTTTGATTGGCCAACTGGCGGTACATATAGTACGGACACCGGTTTTTTCGAGAAAAGAATTCATGAAAGCTAGATTTCAAGGCGATTACGTGTGCGTCTCTTTGGTGGTACGCATATACATAGAAACCTCACATATATTCTTGGAAGTTAGCCTACAGGTCAGTGAACTCGTGAATTTTTCCCGTCTCTACATATACAAAATTCGCGTTACTATTTGGACGCAGATAAAATGTAATAGACATATACTGTACATCCATGAACACAATCTGTGACGTCGTTATTCATCGCCTAGGGCCATGAACTTTCCGCGAGAAGAATTTTGCCCCACTTTGCTTCAGCGCCTTGCGCGCACATATGCAGTTATGATTCATTGGATGTTTTAAGGTTCCCATCTACCTGCGCTTGAAACGCATTGCAGCGAATTACGAGAAGTCATATTTGGAAGAAACATCTTAACGCGCATTACGTTTGTACATCTATGAAAAGAAACAATGTTTCTACCAGTTTAAAAATTAGGATCACTTATCCTAAAAGTGTTTGTCCTAAAATTAGGATAAACGATTTTAGGACAAACGACGTGTACCCAGCTTACCTACATAAGAACCTTAACTGCCACGTGTCTTGGGGTTCTACCTGCAAATAACACACCCGTGGTGTTGCAGTAACCTTATTCTGATTGGCATAATGGAATGAGCCACGGCTCTTCACAAAGACACGCTGCTAATAACTGGAATGTGGACAAATTCGCGTTATCAACGACCTATAGGCCAGCCTGCAAGAATATCTATGTATTCAAGAAGACAACAGGTGTCGATTAGCTGCTCACTTGTAGAGTAGTATGGGGCACGTAAAAGTATTTTGTTATTATTGGCTCAGAGACTTCTAGCGGATGTCAAATAAGTCAAGGGCCAATATCGACAATGACACTAACTTATAGTTGCTGGATTTCTAGCGTGCGCGTAAAATAAAACGCGAATTGTTCAGGTCCCTACTAATAACTATGAATCAAAGCTGCAGATGTACACGTTAAGACACTGAAACAAACTGGGGCAAAGTTATTTTCGTGAAATGTTCATGTCATCGGCCTTTACGTGATGTCTAGAGGCACGAGTATTTCGCGTATTAATCTGGCAACAGCCTAGACTTCTCAGACCTATACACACACTGGCCAAAGTCAAATATACATTGGATTCTAACAGTAACACGTGTTACCACCACGACTTGTTTCCTTATTTATCACTGGCTTGCAGTCGTCAAATATGTATTGAAACAGGTGTCGTCTAATCACAGAAGTAGTAGTGAAGTATACATTATTGACATTCAACCTGACCTAGAATCAATACGCGAGATAATCGTGCTACTAGTGATGTCACGTACTTTAGTTACCTGCGATTGGTGCTCTTATGTGGAAATTGTGTAATTATTGGCCACAAGCATTCCCCGCAGCTAGCCACGGCATTGTAAACTAGTGGAAGAATTCGAAGGGGCGCACAATAGCTTACAGTCTTGTGTGCAGTTAGAAAATAATACAAAATTTAACGGTCTATAAGATGCCACACCGTTGTATACGAGTCTTAAGGAAGTAGGTATGGTAAAATTGTTTTCCATTCGTAAATGGCAGTGTTCCTATACATTTCTATGAAACACGGAAACGTGTACCGATGTCAACCAGGTTTGTACAGTAACAATAGGAGTATTTTGGCGGTTGAATTGGTAGCACGTTTCAGGACCAGAGCATTCTCGCGACTCTGGTAGCAGTAGTGTTTGCAAACGAACTGCAAATAGTCCACTGCCGTTTACAGTTTTTTGGCTACCTAAGTAGTGAGGTAGGTTACATGGTTCATTTAAAGAAAGGCTGTTGTTCGGTAATTTCCGTTTGTGTATAATGCACAGGCAAACCAGAATTTGTAATTTAAAACGTAAATGTAAAGTATTTCCCGTTTTAGCATATGAAAAATAATTAAAAGATAAATTTTGAAATGTCCGCCCGACTCAGGCAATTTCGGTAACAAATAATAATTTTCGCGCTTGCTTGTAAATGCAAATATTCCACCGCAAACACTTGTAACCAGCCTATTACCAATTCAAAATACCCCTAATGCTAAACAATACTCTGCTTACAAGCTGAAATACAGAGTGTGTCCCATACTCAGAGCCACGGTTTTATGACGAAAATATTTCTGCATCAACTGTTTTCAATGTCTTACGTGCACATCAGCAGTTCTGCTTCGTGGTTAGTGATTGGTTGTTTTATGTCTCATTTGTCTTCTGTTTCTACTGGCAAATCACAGACGTATGTTGCCACAATTGTCTACCTCTGATTGGTGCCTTCAAATGAGAGACACCTGCCGATAACCCCGGAACAGAGCTGATTGGACATTAAGGCATTGATAACAATTATGCAAAACTCTTTTCGCGGCAAAATCGTGGCTGTACAGAGTGTGAATGGGTTAAGAACTTCCAATATATTTGGGAAGTACTTTTTACAGCCCAGTTATTAGCCGCGTGTGTTTGGAAAATGTCTCATTTGACTGCGTTAGTTAGAGTAAGATTACCATGGTAGGGACAGGTGCTTTTCGCGAAAAGATTTTTCCATCAGTTTGTTTCAAAGCCTTACGTATTCATCTGTAGCTCTGCTTGGTAGTTATTGGCAGCTTGTCTTTGTTCAGAGGCGTCACTTATTTGACTGTGCCAATCAGAGAAAGGTTGCTACGACACCACACGTCTGTTATTTAACAAGTAGAACCACAATACACAGAGAGTTAAAAACATCCAATCATTCACTACAAAGCAGAACTGCAGGTGTGCACATAAGACATGTAAACAAGATGTTGCAAAATTCTTTCCGCGAAAATCACTGGTCCCTATACCATGGCAACAAACACCTACACTTCGCACAAGACGATCAACAGGTGCAATTATCCCGTAAGTGAAAAAACACTAACATGAACTGAACAATTCTGAAACACGGTACAGCTAGTCAGGAAATATTTTCCGCGAGAACAGGTTGTCACCAGTAATGCATATGTGTCCTTTTGCCCGCGTTTAGTTCTGACGAGTTATTTGTAGATGCTGATTGGATTATAACCAGGGACCGGAACAATTCGCGGCTTCACTTGCCTGTAGGCTAGCCTCCAAGAATGTGCGTGCACTCAAGTACACATTATTAAGAGACATACAAAATTATCGTTATTTTCCGACAGCTGACAAGACTCCAAGTGACTACAGGCTCGTTCGACGTCTCCCGCTGGCCGATATTGTCGTGACTTGCCGCGGAGAATGCTTACACGGTAGACAGGCCAATCTCTGTAAAGACGTAACACACGTAAATGACAACACATAAAAGTTCGTGGCCAATCGAATCGCAGATTGTGCTCTGTTATGTAGGCCCTATAAGGGAAGTGAAGTTTAGTCTGCTACCAAATTATAACGCGAATTTTGCATGTCTCTACACATTATCTGTTCATTAGCTGCTCGTTGATACTGTGATACGGGCCTGCATTAAATTACAATTTCATTTGGATAGCGACTTACACGAGGTGTCAAATAAGTCAAGAGCCAGTAGCGAAAGTGACGCGAGCTTTGCAGTTACTGGAATTCTAGCATGTGCCTAAAAGAAAACGCAAATCTTTCACATCCCTAATTATAACTTTCCTACCGTATTGCTAGCTTGTACGGTCAGACTCCGCCTTACGCAAGACAGCTTTGCCTGTACAGTCTGAGGTAAAATAAATAAATAGCTGGTGAGAAGACTATAGGGCTAGGGTATCATACCCCGAACTGCAGACTTCATGATTGGGCGCTTGTAGGCATATGTGTGTCCCCGAACGTGCCATGGAGTGAGGTCCGACAATGGAGTGAGTGAGAGATATTTTGGTCAGGCTGCGTTGGTGTACGAAAGGCACAAAACCGATGGGGCGTTAAGAGTGACGTCGGTCGGCCTACGTAATACATTATCGCTAGAGGCATTGGAAAATCGCGAAAATATTTAGAATAGTCTCCAATAAACTGTAGTATCTCAATCATGATACGTGTAAACAATTTCCTGGCAAATCACACATGTTCTGTGTTAAAAATGTACAGTTCTAATTGGGTCTGTTGAAGAGGGATACAGTGCTTCATATAACCGATAGCCAATATAGGTGCAAAACCTTCAGTGTTATACATAGCATGTTGGAGCCTAGCAAACAATCAACTTTTCCCGCGATTTACCAGTGTCTCTAATTATCGCCTCTACACGCAAACCCAGCAACTGGCGCGCAGAGCTTTACTATTACTCATTTTCCTACGGGACTTTAAGAGGAGACCGTATTATTTTATTAGCGATATGTATGGTTCAAATTACAGCGCTTATGTATATCATTGTGCTTTTCGAATCCGGTTAGAATTTTCCTAAATACGGCAATTTAGAAAAGTTGTTTTTAGCCATTTTGAGAGTCTTGAAAATCGTGTTTCCAATAAGTGATCGTAATTTTTAAACTGATAGAAACATTGTTTGAAATGTGTTTTCTTTTCATAGATGTATAAACGTAATGCGCATTGAGACGTTTCTTCCAAATATGACTTCTTGTAACTCGCTGCAATGCACATCAAGCGCAGTTAGTGGACCGTGGTACGGATAATTTTTCTTGTAAAACTATTAAAAATGTTTCCAATGCGTTTTTCTACGAAAAGAAGACACACCTCAAGCTGTGTCCCTATAGTTTTAAAAATACCGTCCGTTAATTAAAGACCTGATTATCAAGCTCCTCAAAAGTGCTAACAACGGCTTTTTCCCGTTAATGTAGCTGAGAAAATATGAACCGTAACCGGGAAACAAAATCCTAGAAATCTGCAACGGACTTCATAACAAAGTCTGTACAAATAAAATAACAGGGTCATCGCTTGAAGTCTCATTGAAAAACATTTGTCTACGGAATCGTTGCACATTTGTTCAGTTCCGTGCTCTGCGCCCAGAGGCTATGAGATGTTTGACGGGACGTGTTATATTTGACTTATCGCCTTACCTGTTCTTGCGCCTCTAACGAAAAAAAAAAAAGAAGCTAGCGTCCACTAACTTTTAACAGCGCTGATGAGGGGTGACATGAGATGAATAAGCGTCGGAATGAAAGGGCGGGAGAAACGGGAGATCTCCGAGAAAACCCGCTGACCAGTGGCATCGTCCGGCACGATTCCCACGTGGGGAAAATACGGGGACCGACCCTGTCGGGAATCGAGTCCGGATCGCCTCGGTAAGAGGCGAATGGTCTGACCACAAGGCACTGAACTGAACTACATGAGAGAGTGGGTCAACAAGAGGGAGGGGGGGGGGTTGTACGGCACCACGTGCTGCGGCGACCTGCACTTGGCTACAGCTGCACCGTGCCTCGCCCCATTTAGGCGGCACTTCCAAGCCGCCCGCGACCAGATAAAAGGAAACAATGCGCATTGTAGTCGGACCAGCCGCGCGCGCACGCCCGCAACAAAGCCCCGCTTAATTACCGCCAACAAACCGATGCAATCCCCCTCCCCCCTAACCCCTTACACTCGGACCAACACCTATTCTCCGGGTCAGCAGTTTCACGAGTCACTGGTCACGCACGTGGGCCGGCCTTCACCTAACCGCATTGCCGCGCGACGCCCACGTACCACGAGATTTCGCTTGTTCGCCGAACCTGAGGATGTGTATATACCACAGTTCCTCAGTGCGTGTAATGCAGGTTGCTTACCCCCTTCGTCCTAGATCAGTGATACTATACTCCATCTATCCCAAGATAGCAGGTTGTGTCACTCCGCCTGTTCGCGCGCTTGAACGGCATTGGCTGTGCAACAAACCGTCGCACAACCTCCGCGTGTTTCGCGAGCTATCGACTGGCGACAAGTGGAGAAACGGAATCGCGCCTCGCTGTGGAGGAAATGGAATCACGACGGACGTGGCGTCGTCGCGTAAATCGTAGTTAAGGGCATGGGCCCGAGTTTCTTCGCATTTAACGACAATTAATTGTTAAAACAAAAATGGGAGCCGATATCGTAAAATCGCTTCGTAACTTTGTTATGGCTGGTTTAAACTGCATACTCTAATTTTGTCGAGTCAGAAAACTGCAAAACAGTTGCAGATTAGTTAATTAACGAAATTTCCTTTTAATTGATAAGTTAGATCTAATCATCATACAGTTTGACTCGAAAAATAATATTGCATAGTAAAATCAATTTGCAAAAAAGTTACGAAGCGATTTTACGATATCGACTCCCGTATGCATTTTAAAAAATAATTCTCTCGAAAGCAGAGAAACTCGGGCCCAAGCCCTTAATCCATTCCATGAGTATTTCATGCGCACAGAGTGATATTATATTACAGAGGATTAAAAACACGCAACGGAACGATTAAATAACCTGTCCTGAACTAAAACACAGAAATTTAACGTAGGACCTATTTCCTGTCGCAACGACACTGTTAACTAACCAACCACCTGTGACAGTGTTTATTTATGCTGCAATCTTGGACTGGATACAGTATATAGAGCGATAAAGGAGATGCAGTCGCTGCGCGTATCAGCAAGTTAGTGAAAAGATTAGGTCAGCGAAGTTCGTGATTCTTTCTTGAGCAAAGTTTCGAGACGGTGTCTCGCCTAGTAATACGGCTAGTCCACGAGGCGGATTCGTAGATGTTGGACAGCCTCGTCCTCAGCAAAGTGAAGTGGATCCCCACAGTTAACCCGCGGGTGATACCGTTGCTAGGTGAGTGGGTGTTTACTACCTGCCGCCGCGATTGCAAGGATCGTTTCTCCTTCTGTCAGTGGTATTCAACTACCCTGTCAGCTTTGTACTTTGGCTGCACGGCTATAGTTAGAGATGATGACTAGAGACATGCGAAATTCGCGTTATCATTTGGTAGCAGACTAAATTTCACTTTCCTATACATAACAGGGCATAATCTGCGATTCAATTGACCACGAACTTTTATGTGTTGTCATTTACGTGTGCTACGTCTTTACGGAGATTGGCCTGTCTACCGTGTAAGCATTCTCCGCGACGAGTCACGACAATATCGGACAACGGGAGACGGCGAACGAGCCTATAATCACTTGGAGTCTAGTAAGGTGGCAGAAAATAACGCGTATTTTGCATGTCTCTAATGATGACTAGAGGTACGTAAATTTCGCAGATACATTCCAGGTCAGGTTAAACGCCAATTATATATACTTCATTGTCATGTCTGTGACTTGCTGGCGGCTGTTACGAAACGCGTTTGACTACTGCAAGCCAGTAGTAAATAAGGGAATAATGCGAAGTGCTATCGCTTGTTACCTGCTTGTACGGTTATAAGTAGGGCCACGATTTTGTCGCGAAAAGATTTTTGCCCCACTTCGTTTCAGTGTCTCTCGTGCACATCGGCAGCTTTGATTCATGGTTATTGGCAGCGTGTCTTTGTTCAGACACGTTTCTCATTTGACTGCACCAATCAGAATAAGATTATTGTGAGTCTGTACGTCTATAATTTGCCAAGGCAAGTGAGTAAAATCATCCAACTACAGACAATGTAGCAGAGCTGCAGGTGTGCACTTGACGCATCGAAACCAAATGTTGCAAAAATCTTTTCGCCATAAAATCGTGGCTCTAGTTATAAGCTAATACACAATCGATTGTGGCCAGTGAGTGTATAGGACTGACGAGTCTAGGCTGCTGCCAGATGAATCCGCGAATGATGGTATAGTGCAAAAATGATTTGTGCCAACATCCCCTTGAAAACACTGTAGTTTCTTGCGACTTGTATGATTGGGCGATGTAAGTCTGAAACAACAAAGTTGTCTATGCAGACCAATAACAGGCATGGAATATTACAATAGCGGCATTCTTATTGGCTCAGTCAAATACGGTACCAGCTCCAAGTACAAGCGAAGGCCAGTAATCTTGTGGTAAGCTGTCATTTATAATTTACACTGCATGTCCATACGTGTAACGACACTCCCTTAAGAAGCAGGTGCAGCCAACTATGCTTATAAAATGGTTTACGGCACTTCACGTGTTGAGTTTTTCTCAGCCTGTTCCTGGGAACTGCCGCTGCCAAAATTCAAATCTATGTTCGCTAACTATGAAAAAAACTAATCTAACGTGGATTAAAGTTGCTAGCTACGCTTATAAAACGGATTTAGCTATCGGAACATGCATATACCAGCCTTGTCAAGATAGTTGTCCAAAAGACAGACCTAGACTCTCCAAGCCTAAATGTCTGCGAATGGAATCCAATGATGCTTGTTTGCTTAACGGTAGCTATACGTTTTGTTTATTATAGAATTTCTTGTTAATCAGGATTCACCATAAATCAGTCGTTTGTATGAAAGCATTATCATCATACATGATACTCTGATAAGAAATTTCTATAACTTTGACAACTTCCCCTCCACCAATTTAAAATCTGTGTCTGCAAACTTGATATACAAGGCCTTTGAGGTAAGGTTAAATTTATCCAATTACTAATCATAACATTATTTTAGTTGAAATGACTATGATTTTGTGATTACAGCGCTTCGACAATATACAAACCTTCGGACTCAGTTACAAATTTTTTACGCACTACTTAAGGACTTGGAAATGGCATGTATTTCATTATTATTTAAAAAAAAATGACTACTTACTAAGAGCCAGTGATTTTCGGTTAAAAGAATTTGGCTCCAATTTGTTTCAATGCCTTCTGTGCAGCTCTACAGCTGTGTCTCATGGACAGTGATTGGTAGAGATAGGAAATTTCGCGAAAATATTTTTACAGCACTTTGTTTTAGTGGCTTATGTGTGGACCTGCATCTCGGCTTTGTGGTGAGCTATTGGATGCCGTAACACCCAGCGTGCGGAGGTTAAAACCGCAAATCACAGACGTCAAGTGTCACAGTTATCCATGAACTGATTGGCACAGCCAAATTATCGACACCTATACAATAATACACTCTGCCAATAACCATGTAGCAGAGGAACATATGTGCACGTAAGACACGAACTTTCGTGTGCAATTATATTCACAAGGTCGGGTTGAGTAAGGTTAGGTTAGGTTAGGTCAGGTTGAGTAAGGTCTGGTTAGGTTAGGTCGAGTTAGGCTAGAATGGGTTAGGTTAGCTTATGTTAAGTAGGGATACTTTAGTTGTATGTCATTTCAATGCATACTGAAGCAACTCAGTGCAACCTAGTGCAATCTAGTGCAACCAAGTGCAATCTAGTGCAACCAAGTGCAACCTAGTGCACGAAAGTGCAACTTAGTGCAGAGAATTGTAACCTAGTACAAGAAAGTGCAATATAGTGCAAGAAAAAGCAACATAGTGCAAGAAAAAGCAACCTAGTACAAGAAAAAGCAACCTAGTGCAAGAAAAAGCAACCTAGTGCAAGAAAAAGCAACCTAGTGCAAGAAAAAGCAACCTAGTGCAAGAAAAAGCAACCTAGTGCAAGAAAAAGCAACCTAGTGCAAGAAAAAGCAACCTAGTGCAAAAAGCAACCTAGTGCAAGAAAAAGCAACCTAGTGTAAGAAAAAGCAACCTAGTGCAAGAAAGTGCAACCTAGCGCAATAAAATGCAACCTAGTGCAATAAAGTGCAACCTAGTGCAATAAAGTGCAACCTAGTGCAATAAAGTTCAACCTAGTGCAATAAAGTGCAACCTAGTACAAGAAAGTTCAACCTAGTGCAAGAATGTGCAACTTAGTGTAACACAGTGTAAGAAAGTGCAACCTAGATTAGTGGAAAATATGTTTACGTCGTGGTAAAATGGGTTGGGTTAGGCTGTATTAAGTAAGGTCGTATTAGGTTAGGTTGGGTTAGGTTACATTTGGTTAGGTCTGGTTAGACTAGCTTATGTTAATAAGAGATATTTAAGTTTAATCAGTAAATTTAATGTATGCTGAAGGAACTAATGCAAGAAAGTGCAACATAATGCACGAAAAGGCAACTTAGTGCACGAAAGTGCAAGAAATTGCAACCTAGATTAGTGCAAAATATGTTTAGGTTGTGGTAGAATAGGTTGGGTTAGGTTATATTAAGTAAGGTCGGGTTAGGTTAGGTTGGGTTAGGTTACATTTGGTTAGGTTAGGTCGGGTTAGGCTAGCTTATGTTAATAAGGGATATTTAAGTTTAATTAGTCAATTTTATGAATGCTGAAGGAACTCAGTGCAAGAAAGTGCAAAATGGTTCAACTTAATGCAAAACAGTTCAACTTAATGCAAAACAGTTCAACTTAATGCAAAACAGTTAAACTTAATGCAAAACAGTTCAACTTAATGCAAAACAGTTCAACTTAATGCAATAAAGTGCAACTTAATGTACTAAAATGCAACATAACGCGATACAGTACAACTTAATGAAATAAAATGCAAATTAAAGCAAGAAAATTCTACTTAATGCACTAAAGTGCAACTTAATGCATTAAAGTGCAACTTAGTGCAAGAAAGTGCAATAATGCAATAAAGTGAAATAAAGTTCAATAAAGTACAACTTAGTGCAGAAAAATGCTATCTTGATTAGTGCTATGTATGTTTAGGTTGTATTAGGATGGGTTGGGTTAGGTTGTGTTAAGTAAGGTCGGGTTGGGTTAGGTCGTTTTGGTTAGGTTAGGTCAGGTTAGGTTAGGTCGATTTGGTTAGATTAGGTCGGGTTAGGTTAAGTAAGGTCGGGTTAGGTTCAGAAGGTCAGGTTAGGTTACATTACATTGGGTTAGGTTACATTGGGTTAAGTCGGGTTAGGCTAGATAATGTTAATTGCGTATCTTAAATTTAATTAGTCAATTTATTCCACGTTGAAGGAACTCAGTGCAAGTGCCACTTAGTGCAAGAAAGTTTAACTTAGATTATTAAAAAATATGTTTAGGTGGTGATAGAAAGGGTTGGGTTAAGTTGTATTAAGTGAAGTCTTCTTAGGTTAAGGGTTAGGTTAAGTAAGGTCGGGTTAGGTTAGGTTGGGTAAGATTAGGTTGGATTAGATTAAGTTGGTTCAGGTTAGTTTGGGTCAGGGCAGGAGAGACTAGCTTATGTTAATTAGGGATATTTAAGTTTTATTAGACAATTTAATGCATGCTGATGAAACACAGTGCAATAAAGTTCAACTTAGTGCTATAAAATATAAACTTAGTGCAACAAAGAGCAACTTGGTAAAACAAAGTGCAACAAAGTGCAACTTGGAGCAAAAAAGTGCAACTTGGTGCAACAAAGTGCAACTTGTACAACAAAGTGCAACTTGGTGCAACAAAGTGCAACTTAGCGCAATAAGTGAAATAAAGTTTAGGTTATATCGGGTTAGGTTATGTCGGGTTATATTACGTCGGGTTAGGTTACGTCGGGTTAGGTTAGTTCGGGTTAGGTTAGTTCGGGTTAGGTTAGGTCGGGTTAAGTTAGGTCAGGTTAGGCTAGCCTATGTTAATTAGGGATATTTAAGTTTTATTAATAAATGTAATGCATGCCGAAGGAACATAGTGCAATAAAGTGCAACTTAATGCAATAAAGTACAATAAGTAGGCAATAAAGTTCCGGTTAGGTCGGGTTCGGTTATGTTAGGTCGGGTAAGGTTAGGTCGGGTAAGGTTAGGTCGGGTAAGGTTAGGTCGGGTAAGGTTAGGTCGGGTATGGTTAAGTCGGGTTAGGTTAGGTCGGATTAGGTTAAGTCGGGTTAGGATAAGTCGGGTTAGGTTAGGTCGGGTTAGGTTAGGTCGGGTTAGGTTAAGTCGGGTTAGGTTAAGTCGGGTTAGGTTAGGTCGGATTAGGTTAAATCGGATTAGGTTAGGTCGAGTTAGGCTAACTTATGTTAATTGGGGATATTTAAGTTTAATTAGTAAATTTAATGAATACTAAAGGAACTCAGTGCAAGTGCAACTTAGTGCAAGGAAGTGCAAAATGGTCCAACTTAATGCAAAACAGATCAACTTAATGCAATAAAGTGCAACTTAATGAAATAAAATGCAAATTACAGAAAGAAAATGCAACTTTATGCATTAAAGTGCAACTTAGTGCAATAAAGTGCAGTAAAGTTCAATACAGTGCAACTTTGTGCTACCTTGATTAGTGCAATGTATGTTTAGGTTGTGTTATAATGGGTTGGGTTAGGTATTATTAAGTAATGTCAAGTTAGGTTAGGTCGATTTGGTTAGGTTAGGTTCAGTTAGGTTAAGTAAGGTCCGGTTAGGCTAGATTAGGTTACATTAGGTTAGGTCGGGATAGGTTAGGTCGGGTTAGGCTAGGTTATGTTAATTAGGGATATTTAAGTTTAATCAGTCAATATAATGCATGTTGAAAAAACTCAGTGCAAGTGCAACTTAGTGCAAGCAAGTGCAAAAAAGTTCAACTAAATGCAATAAAGTGTAATTTAATGCAAGTAAGTGCAACTTAACGCAAGAAAGGGCAACTTAATGCAAAAAGTGCAACTTAATACAAGAAAGTGCATCTTAATGCAAGAAGGTGCAACTTAATGCAAGAAAGTGCAACTTAATGCAAGAAAGTGCAACTTAATGCAAGAAAGTGCAACTTAATGCAATAAAGTGCAACTTAGTGCAAAAGTGCAACTTAGTGCAAAAGTGCAATTCAGTGCGATAAAATGCAATTTAGTGGTATAAAGTGCAAATTAGTGCAATAAAGTGCAACTTAGTACAATGAAGTGAATCTTAGCACAATAAAGTTCAACTTAATACAATAAAGTGCAACTTAGTGCACGAAAGAGCAACCTAGATTAGTGCAAAATATGTTTAGGTTGTAGTAGAGAGGATTGGGTTAGGTTGTATTACATAAGGTCAGGTTAGGTTAAGTAAGGGTTAGGTATAGTAAGATTGGGTTAGGTTAGGTCGAGATAGGTTAGGTTGGGTCAGGTCGGGTTAGTCTAGCTTATGTTAATTATGGACATTTAAGTTTTATTAGTGAATTTAATGCATGCTGAAGGATATTAGTGCAATAAAGTGCCAAAGTGCCATAGAGTGCAAATTAGCGCAAGTAAATACAACTTAGTGCAATAATGTGCAAGAAAATTCAAGAAAGAGCAAGAAAATGCAAGAAAGAGCCAGAAAATGCAATAAATGCAAGAAAAGGCTTCTTAGTGCAAGATAGTGAAACTTAGTGCTAAAAAGAGCAACTTAGTGCAATAAAGTGCAAGAAAATACCAGTAAGTGCAAGAATTTGCAAGAAACTGCAACTTTGTGCAAGAGACTGCAACTTAATGTAAGACAGTGCAAAACAGTTCAACCTAATGCAATCAACTTAACGAAATTAAATGCAACTTAGAGCAAGAAAATGCAACTTAATGCATTAAAGTGCAACTTAGTGCAAGAAAGTGCAATAAAATGCAATAAAGGGAAATAAAGTTTAATAAAGTGCAACTTAGTGCAGAAAAGTGCTACCTTGAATAGTGCAATGTACATTTAGGTTGTGTTAGAATGGGTTGGGTTAGGTTGTATTAAGTAAGGTCGGGTTAGGTTAGGTCGATTTGGTTAGGTTAAGTCGGGTTAAGTTAAGTAAGTCAGGTTAGGTTAGGTTACATTACATTGGGTTAGGTTACATTGGGTTAGGTCAGGTTAGGCTAACTTATGTTAATTAGGGATATTCACGTTTTATTAGTCAATTTAATGCATGACAAAGGAACATTGCGCAATAAAGTTCAACTTAGTGCAATAATGTTCAACTTAGTGCAACAAAGTGCAACTTAGTGTAGCTTAGTGCAACAAAATAGGACTTAGTGCAACAAAGTGTAACTTAGTGCAACAAAGTGTAATTTAGTGCAACAAAGTGTAACATAGTGCAACAAAGTGTAACTTAGT
This sequence comes from Medauroidea extradentata, assembly GCA_003012365.1. NCBI lineage: Eukaryota > Metazoa > Arthropoda > Insecta > Phasmatodea > Phasmatidae > Medauroidea > Medauroidea extradentata. The sequence goes on from PNEQ01022946.1 coordinate 76,054, forward strand.
GCAACAAAGTGCAACTTAGTGCAATAAAGTTTAAATTAGGTCTGGTTAGGTTACGTTGGGTTAGGTCGGGTTAGGTTAGGTCGGGTTAGGTTAGGTCGGGTTAGGTTAGGTCGGGTTAGGTTAGGTCGGATTAGGTTAGGTCGGGTTAGGTTAGGTCGGGTTAGGCTAGTCCATGTTAATTAGGGATATTTAAGTTTTAATAATAAATTTAATGCATGCTGAAGGAACTTAGTGCAATAAAGTGCAACTTTATGCAATAAAGTACAATAAGTGCAATAAAGTTTAGGTAAGGTCGGGTCGGGTTAGGTTACGTCGGGTTAGATTAAGTTGGTTTAGGTTATGTCGGGTTAGGCTAGCCTATGTTAATTGAGGATATTTAAGTTGTATTAATAAATTTAATGCATGCTGAAGAAACTTAGTGCAATAAAATGCAACTTAATGCAATAAAGTACAATAAATGCAATAAAGTTTAGATTAGGTCGGGTTAGGGTAGGTCGGTTTAGGTTAGGTCGGGTTAGGTTAGGTTAGGCTAGGTCGGGTTAGATTAGGTCGGGTTAGGTTAGGTCGGGTTAGGTTAGGTCGGGTTAGGTTAGGTCGGGTTAGGTTAGGTCGGGTTAGGTTAGGTCGGGTTATGTTAGGTCGGGTTAGGTTAGGTCGGGTTAGGTTATGTCGGGTTAGGTTACGTTGGGTTAGGTTAGGTCGGGTTAGGTTAGCCTATGTTAATTAGGGATATTTAAGTTGTATTAATAAATTTAACGCATGTTGAAGGAACTTAGTGCAATAAAGTGCAACTTAATGCAATACGGTACAATAACTGCAATAAAAATTAGGTTAGGTCGGGTTCGGTTATGTTAGGTCGGGTAAGGTTAGGTCGGGTTAAGTTAGGTCGGGTTAGGTTAGGTCGGGTTAGGTTAGGTCGGGTTAGGTTAGGTCGGGTTAGGTTAGGTCGGGTTAATTAGTCAATTTAATGAATGTTGAAGGAACTCAGTGCAAGTACAGCTTAGTGCAAGAAATTTCAATATGGTTCAACTTAATGCAAAACAGTTCAACTTAATGCATTAAAGTGCAACTTAATACAATAAATCACAACTTAATGAAATAATGTACAACTTAGAGCAAGAAAATGCAACATTATGCATTAAACTGCAACTTAGTGAATGAAATGCAATAAAATGCAATACAGTGCAATAAAGTACAGTAAAGTGCAACTTAGTGCAGAAAAGTGCTATCTTGATTAGTGCAATGTATGTTTAGGTTGTGTTAGAATGGGTTGGGTTAGGTTGTATTAAGTAAGGTCGGGTTAGGTTATGTCGATTTGGTTAGATTAGGTCAGGTAAGGTTAAGTAAGGTCGGGTTAGGCAAGGTTAGGTTACATTGGGTTAGGTTACACTGGGTTAGGTCGGGATAGGTTAGGTCGGGTTAGGCTAGGTTAGGTTACATTGTTTAGGTCAGGATCACGACCGTAGAAGAACAGGTCTGGACACTCTCTTGGATATTTGACCCCCTTGTTGTTTGGCTGTAGTTCACCAAGTTACCGAGAATATTGTGTTTTATTGGCGCTGATGTTACGGCGGTCGGACTAAACTCCGCCCACTTCCTTTCCGTTAAGATAAACAATTTACCCAACCATATTTTTTTATCAATTTATGAAATACTTTCTTTGGTCAAATATATAATAAAAGGCTCCAGCAATCTTTATTTACTTTATAAATTAAAAATGGAAAAATGGGTTGTGTTTTGAGTCCGACCGCCCGGGTTACAACGCCAAAAAGTACTATATTCTCGGTAACTTGACGAACTACAGCCAAACAACAAGGGGTCAAGCAAAATACATTGTTAGATAGGCGAGTGTCCAGACCTGTTCTTCTACGACCGTGGTCGGGATAGGTTAGGTCGGGTTAGGTTAGGTCGGGTTATGCTAGGTTATGTTAATGAGGGACATTTAAGTTTTATTAGTCAATTTAATGCATGCTGAAGGAACTTAGTGCAATAAAGTGCCATAGAGTGCAAATTAGTGCAAGTAAGTGCAACTTAGTGCAAGAAATGATAGAAAGTGCAACTTAGTGGAAGAGTGCAACTTAGTGCAATAAAGTGCGAGAAAATACAAGAAAATGCAAGAAAGTGCAAGAATGTGCAACTTAGTGCCAGAGACTGAAACTTTATGTAAGAAAGTGCAACTTAATGCAATAAAGTGCAACTTAGATTAGTGCACAATATGTTTAGGTTTTGAAGAATGAGTTGGGTTAGGTTAAGTTGCATTAAGTTAGGTCGGGTTGTGCAAGGACGGGTTAGGTTACGTCGGGTTAGCATTGGTCGATTTGGTTCAGTATGTTTCGGTTACGTTAAGCGTATGTTACTTTGGGATTGGTTAGTTTTTGGTACAATAAAGTTAGTGCAACTTAGTGCAAGAAAGTGCAACCTTAATTAGCGCACAATACGTTTAAGTAGGGGTAGAATGGGTTTGATTAGGTTTATTAGGTTAGGTTGCATTAAGTGAGGTTGGGTAAGTTAAGTTGGGTTGGGGTAGGTAGGGATAGGGAGGGTTGTGATATTAATTTTTCAATCCATAGACAAAAAGTATGTATGCTTAACAATAATATTTTTGTATCGTAGCAACAGGGACTCATTACTTAAAAATACTCAATAACTTAAGTTTAACCTTGTAAAAGTTAGGCCAAATACAAAGATATTATGTTTAATAAAATCGTTGGTTTTTATGGACTACCCCTTCTGCTTCTCCGGCAGATAAATGTTACAACATAACTACGCTGTTACGTATATATTTATACCAAAAATATTTTCTTGGCATTTGTATTTGTACTTCAATTTTTCTCCTCATTAATTACACTTCAAAATATAAATAATAAGTCTAACAAGCAAATTACGAATGAACTGTATAGTAAAACGGGTGCGAGATGAAGAAACACACAATGGGATGCGAACCACATAGCATTTGTTACGGGATGTGTTGAGGAGTGCATTGTCGTTCATTATAGGGCGGTTATACAGAACAAATTACCAAAGTAAGGTTAGTGTAAGTTTGCACAGTCACGTAACCAGATTTATCAATCGCCAGAGGTTAGCTGTGTTTTGATAACGGTATAAAACGGCAGAGTCTGATCACTCGCTTTGTAAAACTGGAAGGTAAATGTCGTCGAAAAAAGGTTCTCCATGAGATGGGCGCATAAGCGCTGCGTATTTTGTGCTCCTAAATTGATACATGGAACCTTATGTTTTACATACACAGGCGAAAAACTAAATATGGCGGGAATTAAAATTAAGCCTACGTATTTCACACACTTTTGAATGTTTAACTAAATGCGACAAAAGTACGTAATGCATATTTAACTCGTTAACTTTACTTATATTTTACGTTTAGGGCCTATTTAATATTATTTTATTTATAAAATAATAACATAAAATTTGACGTATATTATGTACTACTATATAAACTAATTGTTATATATTAAGTACTTTACTAAATGCAACGAGGGCAGTATATATGTATGTATATATATATATATATATATATATATATATATATATATATATATATATATATAAAATTGTGCGAGTGTGTGGGAGAGGGGTGTATATGTGTTCGTTTCGTGTTGTTTCGTCGCTATTTTTAACCTTGTAAGTTTTTTTATTTATAAACAACGGGCCTCAATGAGCCAAAGGTTCTTGCAAAAGATGCAATACATTGCAAATTTGCTGGCTAAGCAATGGGCATGAGTTGTACAATTGTAGTCTATATTTACTTGATACTAATCTGAAATAAAAACTATCATTTACATATAACAACATAAAAGGAAGGAAGAGAGTAAAAAACCTAAATGGTTTACGTGGTGAGACCGTGGTCTTATTATAACGATGGTGCAACACCTGGCAACACAGCTCGCACACTCACGTACTGTACATCTTGTGTGTTTCAAGCGCGGCGCCAACATGCGGCGGCGTGCAGAGATGACGTAGAGAGAGCTCTCTCCAGGGTTGCCAGCAGTCTTCCCCGCTCTCCAGGTCACAACCACAGCCACTTACCTGCAACAAGGAACACGAGGTGAAGGGTCAGGACGCGGCACGCTACGGCAACAATCAAGCTACACAAGGTTGGAGGGGGGGGGGGAACAGGTTATGGACCCCCGGCAAGATAGAACTGATCGAGTCGCTCGTGCCTCACGGACAAGGGGGGCAAAGGTCACGTCAATATTCACGAATTCATTTTAAGGACATTCAAGTTAGGGAAAAATCATAATTTTATATCTGTGTATGAAACAGTCTTCGTTACGTAGCCGTTAATTGGGAGTACAGTTTCCTTTAACAAAAAAAAATAAATAAATAAATAAATAAATAAAATAAAAAAAATTAAAAAAAAAACTCATTCCCATAACATAATTTCAAAATCAATATTTGCTTGCTTTTCTTCATGCACACCAAGTAAGTCAATGAACACAACTAACTAAAATAATTTACATTAAAACTACATGTTACGGACTATGGCTTGAAGTAAATAAAAACTCATTACAACGTATTTTTGTATTTAAAATACTTTCTGAATTTCGAACCTCTTGCATTAGCAAATGTTTTTAAAATACAAAACTGTTTTGTAATGTGGCTTTATATACATCATGCCGTAGCCCGTGTGTAAGGATTATTTCACATCATTATGTTAGTTGGTTTTCACGGCTTGCATGATGTAAAACGTGCAAATGTTGACTTTGAAATGACATTACGAGAAAACTGGCTGCGCTATTTTTTAATGTACTCCCAAGTAACTTTTATTAAATTAACTAACACTGCGTCTTACAAATATAAAATAATGGTTTTTCCCACTTAAACACCCGTAGCACGGCTTAAGTACAATATCATAGTTTATTTAAATTTCCTTTGAATTTGAATACCAATAAAGAATACATTTAGGGATTCGTAGAACAAAATAGTTTGCTTACACTGTGAGCAAACCAATTGCTGGTGTACTGAGTTCTGGTGAAGTAGTTATGACTAGAGATGATGGTATATCGCGATAATTATTTGTACCAACATACCCTTGAAAACACTACAGTTTCTTGCGACATGTATGATAGAGTGACATACGTCTGACACAACGTAGCTACCTGCAGACCAATAACAGGCATCAAATATTACAATAGCGGCATTCTTATTGGCTCAGTCAAATAGGACAGCAGCTCCACGCACAAGCGAAGGCCATAGTAATATTTTGATTAGCTGAACGTACTTTGAAACCCAGCAAATAGTTAAGTTTTCCCGCGATAAACCATATCTAGAGATTATGGTTTATCGCGGGAAAATTTGACTGTTTGCTATAGTTAAAAAACGTTCAGCTTACCAGAAGATTGTACTGGGTTTAGTTTGTACTAGGAGCTGCTGTCCTATTTGACTGAGCCAATTATAATCCCGATATTTAGGGCCACGATTTTGTCGCGAAAAGATTTTTGCCCCACTTTGTTTCAGTGTCTCTCGTGCACATCGGCAGCTTTGATTCATGGTTATTGGCAGCGTGTCTTTGTTCAGACACGTTTCTCATTTGACTGCACCAATCAGAATAAGATTATTGTGACTCCTTAGTCTGGAATTTGCCAAGGCAAGAGAGTAAAATTATCCAATTACGGGCGATGTAGCAGACCTGCAAATGTGCACATGACGCATCGAAACCAAATGTTGCAAAAATTTTTTCACCATAAAATGGTGGCTCTACCGATATTGTAATATTTGTTGCCTGTTATTAATCTGCAAACAGCTACGTTGTGTCAGAAGTATATCACCGAATCATATATGCTGCAAGAAACCACAGTGTTTTCAAGGACATGTCGGCACAAATCATTTTCGCTATATACCATCATATCTAACCATATACTCTCTAAGTATAGGACATAGGGAGACGTCGAGCGACCTTTCTACAGTTTGCTGGCTAGTCTGCTGGCAAAAATTACGCGAATTTCGCACGTTCCTAATTATTACTCTTATTTCGGCGCCAGAGAATACGCTAAATTAATACAACATTCTGCTAAAATATTTGCTCAAGATAGCAACAAATGTTTCCTACGATTGCTCTTTGCAAAGCAAATTATAAATTCTTTAAAACTTCAATAACATGTTTGACACTGACTTTTTATTTAGAATCGAAACGTGACCCTGGAAAGAGCAGGTCGACACAGAGATGGATTAAAGGGGATATGAGAAGGAGGGAGGTGCTAGGAGACCATTCATGGACATTGGCTTAACACTTAATATTATTAAATAAGTCTTTAAAAATAGGACATTCTAAAACAATTCAGTGTTAGTACATAAACTCATATTAAAAATAAATTACTAAGACGATACATACGGTTATGCCTATCTCGAAATGCTGAGAAACGCATTTTCAGTCACAGGTAAGCATTTAAATTACTGTGCAACATTTTCAACTTTTGTCTGTGCACGAGAATCATTCAAGAGCCCGTGTCACAAATCATGCAGATTTTTTCTAAACTTCTTTATTGAATCGAAATTTGACAGATTTATTTGAAAATATTATAATAGTAACTTGGTAATTATCTTACCTTTCATCACGCTCATTGTGTATGAAATGACTGGATGAATTTTTTTAGATACTCCATTGTGATGCAGATGTCTGTCAAAGAAAAATACCGAGATTAGGAAAACATAAATAAGGAGAGTACGCCTCTGTCAATAGGATGCATACATAACATAAAATTGCATACATGGACTCGGGTCAATAAAACAAGTACAGCCAAATAAGAAAAATAAAAAATAACACCAGACACTACCAAGGCATACAACATAGGTTTCAGGCCTGCTTTGGCAACAATGCAAGCATATAAATACATGAACCACAATAATACGACACAGAAAAAACCGTTTCGAGGACTTAAATCTGTTCCAGTCTTCAGACACGCACACACAGGGTCCTATTTTCTATGGTTTTCTTTGACAGACATCTGCATCGCAATAGAGTACGTATAAAAAATACACACATCCAGTTTTACACTCCCATTGCACAACTCTTTCAAATATAATATGTATACGAAATATTAAAGCGTACTTACGGAATAATAAAGCTAATATAAAATTTAAGATAATTCATACTCAGTACAAAAAATTTTTAATTTTACAAAAAGTTTTTCTGTAACCAGTTTCCAAAAAAAAATATTTTGTAACACCATAAAATATTTTGTAAAATTTACAAAAATCTTGCACGTTTACAAATTTCTTTGTATATTTACAAACATTTCTGTAAATCTACAAACAAATTTTGTATATTTACAGCTAATATCTGGTTCATTTGACAATAATTGCTTCTAGTGTTACGAAAATTTATTTTGGAAACTAGTTTCCAAAATTTTTTTTTTGTGAACGTACGAAATGTTTTGTAAAATGTGAAAGGTCTCCTAGGTTTAGTTTGTTTCAATTCGAAAATTCTGCTCATTAGCATTATTTTACTAGTTCCTAAAGTTGTTTATATTATTTATAACCACTTTAAAAAGTTTCTGACATCTTACTTTTATTATCTGACTGATAATGTTCTAATATTACTAGAGATGATGGTTTATCGCGGGAAAAGTTGACTGATTGATGGATTTCAATACACGTCCAGCTTACCAGAAGATTACTGGCTTCAGCTTGTACGTGGAGCTGTTGCCCTATTTGACTGAGCCAATAAGAATCCCGATATTGTACTATTTGATGCCTGGTATTGGTCTACAGACAGCTACGTTGTGTCCGTGTTTTCAAGGCTATCTTGGCACAAAACATTTTCGCGATATACCATCATCTCTAAATATTACGTTACAAGAATTTCCTTGTAAATGTACAATTGTTTTTTACTGTGTATATTCCACCATGTAATAAAAACTAAACGACTCCTAATACCAATTCAATTAAAAATATGCACCTCTAATCGTAAAGTATTGTGTTTCTATGAAGAATGATTGCCGGCAATTCGTCATATCGTTAGTTTACTATACGAAAATGAAATATTTCAACAAAAAATTTGAGCTAACAATGTTTACATGCAGGAATGGTGGTTTCCGTTGCTGAACATGTTCTAACGCTCACTTCATGAAGGCGAAAACACATAGCCGTCTGTAGTAGAAGACCGCGGCCTTAGATCTGGCAACACTGTCAGGAAGGGTCATTTTAACACTTCTTTTACCTCTCCAAAGACAATGACTCTACCTGATTCATTATTGTGCCATACATACCGGTGAATCAGAGGAAGCCATTGCCGTTAGCGAGACAAAAGAAGTGTTAAAATGACTCTTCCTGACAGGGTTGCCAGATCTAAGGCCTCTGCCTTCTACTAAAGACGGTTATGGAAAACAGCAAAATCAGGAAATTTTTTGTAAGCAGAAAATTTCCGAGGAACCTCTGATATTTTAATTAATAAATTTAGCATTCACCAATGTATCTCGCATTTTTAAAACCATATCCAAAATTAATCTTATTCCCGTGTCTCGACAAAAACATTCCTGGTGATATTCCAGTGTTCCACAATATACTACGACCGTTAGCCAGACACAATGTCAATTCGCACGCACAGTATACAGTTAATGCACTATGCTATACTTCTCACGGGACTTCTGTAATGTCTACAGTTCTGGAGGCATAAGAGACCCATGATTGTCGCGTGCACAGCTGCAACTCTACTTCATATCCAATTATTATAGGTTTTTAGAAGTTAGTGGACCTAGAGCGTGAAACGTGATGTAGTGTGGAACGGAAAGTATTTTTCTTGTATAACTATTACAATTTTTTCCAATGTATTTATCTACGAAAAGAAGACACACTTCAAATTGTGTCCCTACGGTTTCAAAAATGCCGTCCGCTAGTAGAAATCATGATATCCAAGCTCCTAAAATGCGCTAAAAATGACTTTTTCACGTTGCTGTGGCTGAGAAAATATCAACCGTAAAAGAAAAACAAAATCACAGAAACCTGCACTGGACTTTACCACATACTTTCCACAAATAAAATAATAGGGTCATCGCTAGGGCTAGGAATATTTTGCGAGTTCAACGACCAACATGCCAGAATCCATTACACTGTGTATACCGAAGCCCTACCATTTGTCCGTTACCTACTTACTACTCATTCAGATAGGAGACAATGAACGAATAGACGGGGCTTGAGTATGCATAGGATATTGGATTCTACCATGCAGATCATTGAACTCGCGAATTTTTCCTAGCCCTAGTCATCGCTTGAAGTCCCATTGAAAAACACTTTGTACGAAAACACTGCACTCTAGATTAGTACTCGGCGCCTAGAGGCGATGAGGTATTCGACGAACGTGTTATATTCGACTTATCGCCTTTCCCGCCTCCGTCCCTCAAACGTAGGAAAAACTAGCGTCTGTGTGGTTCCATCTCTACCCGCTAATCACTGACGTGTGGTGGTTGCAGAGACTTGCTATGTTTGGTTTAGTACACAAAACACGCTGCCAGTAAACTTGAAACACAGCTGCAGATGTGCACATAAGACATTCAATGGTGAAAACATATTTTTCGCGAAAATCTGGGGTACTCAGGCATTACTCTCTATGCGTTGTAAATGCCTGAAGCAATGTCAGTTCACATTTTTTTTTGTATTAAAAATGAACCTAAGATGAAAATTTTACCGTATATAACATAAATATTGGTTTTTCACTGTGATAAACAACGTCATGTTTAAAGTCAAACATTTTCCAAAGTCGTTAAACCTACTATACTTCGTTCGCGATAAAGTGATCACTACTTAAAGTATTCTATCAGCTGTTTTGCAACCCTCTTTATAATTTTTAATGTGGAAACTTGCACGTAACAAAAAAATCCTTTGTAAACGTTTCAACATTCTCAAAACTTAACGTCTACGGACCCAATAAAACACATTTCTCACTTGTCATAGGTTCTGCTGAGTGCTCACTTTATGGTGAACAGCCTATACAGGAGTGTGAGCCAGCAGAAAACGATTTCTACGTCACCACGTGCACGTGCTGATCAAGAGCATTCTTGCCTGGACCAAACTACTAACGGGTGGTCGAGTCCACGATATTAGCATCAACCAATCAATAACGGGAGGTCGCATCACGCGGCGACACCGCCGTGCGTCATAAGAGACCCGCCACGTGATTGGCTCGCTTCTTACGCCGCGCCGCGTCGCCGGCCAATGCCTTCTGATCCTCGAAGCGCGCTGAGAATTGACTGATAACTCGGTCCGTTCCGACCAGATCGTATACTTTTTTCCCAATAAAGAAACCGGAAAAGAAAACCCGCACAGGAAATACAACTACTAAAAATATAATAATAAAAATAACACTTCCTGTAACTGACGGCTGTTGACACACGGAAAAAACTTTTGTAGAGGCTTCAAAATGCTTTGTCATAATAGACCCCATTAAATAATGTTGTGATGAACGTCAACTATTTTTCAGCGTCCCACAAACTTTTTTGTTGATAAGTTCATAATTTTAGAAATGCCATCGAACAGCATATTTTGTGTTTATCACAAAATTACTTGGTAGAGAGACTAAATGGATGAAATATTTTGTAGCCACTACAAAATTGTTTTTCTGCGCAGGATGCATTAATTTTCACGTCTATGTTCATGACAGTCTCTAATGACCCCGCTATTAAGGAAGGGTATACTATTTTTTTTTTCACTGTACTACACTGAAAGTAAAAGTTAGCTTAAGGTTCGGTTTCAGTCGCCATATTGAATTATATTATTTTTCGCTTTTTTTTGAAATTGCAATAAGAAAAATGTTAAATATGCGATTATATAGCAAATTTTATTTACACTATGGTACAGTACAGACATTGTGATTTAGCTGATAACTTATAATTACGCCGTAATGTGCGTGGTAAATATTTTTATATTCAAAATTTGCCCGACTGATTGCGACCTAACTGTACATTACTAGCTCAGTTGCCGCGATTGTAATGTAGCGAAAAGTAAATAGAATTTGCGGTATAGTTGCAGATTTAACATTTTTATTCTCAGAATTACTAAATAGCGAAAAATAATAATATGACTGAAACCGAGACTTGCGATAGTTGTTGAGTGGATCGTGAAATTAAAACATTATTAACCCACAAAATATTGCAACTGCTCCAGGAACGTGGCTCGGCTCCGAGAATCTGCAAGTTCTGTACTAAGAACTGCTGTGCATCGGCGAGGGAGGGAAGCATGGGAAAATGGCGACAAACAAGCCCCTCAGCCATTCCCTGGGGATCCTCAACAACGATGATAAATACGCTCACTACGTTCAGAGCCTAAGGAAAAATTAGGTTGCGTCGAGAATAAGTTAATGTTGTCCGCTGCATTGGATGCTCGTCTGCTAGAGAATGCTTCGAATAATCAGCGACCTTATAAATGTAAGGCACAATAATCAAGATAAATGTGTGGTTGACATCGATTTAGGCGTGATGAAATTTCTCTACTCTACAATTCTACTGACAACATTACCCATTTTATGGTAAGCTTACAGTAAAGTGAGGTGCTGATTAGGGCTTAGTTATAGTTCAGATGTACTTTTTCAAACATTGTTACTTTGTGAATTGCCATGCACCGAATAAACAAGGAGTGTGTTTTTATTCACCGCGAACACATATAATACAAAAATAAATAATATTTGGGGTCTATTGTTGTTACTCGGAAAGCAATAATGAGTCTGGTAAACTCCCTAATAAGCATTTGCGTGTTACATTCTGTTGGAAACCAATCAGCATAGTTTACTGGAATACATATTGTGCACATTCCCTGTAAAATTTATCCGTTTTACATTTTTTTTCAATTGAAGGCCAATAAATACTAGAAACAAATCATGAAATCGCCAAAGGAAAAAAACAAATATTTTCAATTACATGTGGACATTTATTTAGAGAGGAAAAAATTGAATAATTTAACGACATGTTCATAACTTTGTAAATATGTTGGCTACAATTTGCTATGATAATGTTAACGCCGCTTTTAATTGTATGTATTCAAAACACTAATGCCAGCCTCCATAGCATAGGCCTAGTTGATAAGGCGTCGGTCTATGATACTAGAAGTCCTGGTTTCCAATCCCGGCTCGGACATGGATGTTGCGTAGGCCCTTCACCTCACTTCACCCTCATCAGCTGGTAAGACCTCGTTAAAGGGCCGTAAAACCATCTCACCTCATCTCTAGGATTTGGGATTCGGGCCTACGAGAGCTCGACAGTTAAAAGTGTATGATAGATAAATAAACGCTAAAAACTCCAATTGAAATACACAAGTTTTTGAATGCCAATATCGAAAAACTAAAAACAATCCCTGACAATATTTACCAACTTCATGAGCAAACATTTACCCAGAACGATGCATTTGTTAAGCGAGATATCTTTCGCAGCAATTTAATGTTACGAGATTTCGGCGTCACAGATTGTTCTTTAGAAATAAGTTACCTGAGAAAACAATTTTGCTATACAAAACTATTATCTAGCATTGCTGATTGTTCTACAAAAATATTGTGCTTTCGAAAAAAAAAAATCTATTCAAAAATTTAGGGGTCCTCACCAATAATTAAAACATTTATCACGATTATTAAAACACACGATTTTAGGACCCTCACAATTGACAAAAAAATGTTTTTTTTTTCTAACAGCAATACCTAGGAGGAGAAAAAACTAAACTAATTCGTAAAAAAAGGATAATTGCATTGCACAGTACATTAATCAATGCCGTCCTCAAAAATTGGTATATGGTTATGGCATAAAGTCCCATATAGAATAGATTAATAGTGAAGCACTGTTCACAAATTAAGGGACAAGTGCGTTTGATACTACATTACATAAAGACCAACAGATCAAGATACAGAAATACGTCACACTGGAAAAGTAATTGCTCACAAAATTGCACAATATAATTTTGTACGATCGGTATTTCCCTGCATTGCCCAAGAAAGAATATCGCACACAAACGTTTCGCTTTTGCCTATAGGCTGGAATGTGTCCCCGTCACAATAGGGTAATGGAATGTTTGAAAACGTTCTCGAAGATTTTTTACTTCTGTTCCAGGTTTTTGTAACAGTCTAAAACGTTCTCAAAAATTTCAAAGCAGGAAGTCACTTCGATGGTCCAGGCACAATCTCAAACAAACTCGAATAATCTAGGGGGCGCGGTGGCCGAGGGGTCAGACCTCTCGCCTCCTACCAAGGCGATCCGGGCTCGATTCCCAGCGGGGTCGGTCCCCGGATTTTCGCACGAGAGAATCGTGCCGGACGATGTCACTGGTAGGCGGGTTTTCTCGGGGATATCCCGTCTCCCCCGCCACCTCATTCCGGTACTGCTCCATACTCGCCTCATGTCACCCCTCACCAGCGCTAAAGACCTCTATGTTAAGCGCTGACCAAAATCTCTCTCTCACTCGAATAATCTACAACATTATAACATATTTTGCAACATTCTATAACATTCTTGAACATTCTAGAACATTCAGAAACACTCCAGTACTTCATTCCCAGCTCCCCGTTTGTCTGCATCCTTATACCCAAATACAGCCCATTTGGTTTCAAACCGAAATCTACTTGATGTATGAGTGAAGAAGGGCAAGAATACCACATAACTCACATTGGGCTGAGATTGTTGGTTGTGGAGTTACAGTGGTACACACGGAAAAACTACACCGACTTTTATTATATGTATTGATGATTACTTATTTTGTTAGGTTACAAATTCCTATGAAATATAATAAACTTTTTCATCGTCAAGTTACGTATCATTACTAGAGAGACGCAAAATTCGCGTTATTTTCTGGTAGCGGACTAACTCCAAACGACTGTTGGACGTCACTTCTTGGCAGACAATGCTATGTTCTGTCGCGGGAAGACACATTTGACCAGCAACGAATAGTTCTACGGTAAAGTTACAAACCTCCTGTAGAAAGGTCACCCACGTATAGGTTCGTGGCCAATGAAATTACAGATTGTTAAGAGTCCCGGATACTTCTCGGGTTCAACTACCAGCAGGCTGGACTCCAAAGTCCTGTGTACACTTTGCCCTCAGCTACTTGCACATTTTCTGCTGCTCCAGTGAGTGAGAATTTGAACATTTGAAAATGTAGCGTAGGAGTCCACGAGTGTTTTTATGCATGTCGCCATTGGTTCGGAGTCCTCAAGGACACGTTTAATAAAACAATGACTAGAGACCTCGCGTTTTCTTTCAGGCACAATCTAGAATTCCAGCAGCTGTAAGTTCGCGCTACTTTCACAATTGGTCGCTGACTTATTTGACACCACCTTGAAGTCGATGAGCCAATAGTAACAACGTAACTAAATGCGGGCCCATTTCACTGTGTCAGCGAGCAGCCAATGAACAGCTGTTGTATGCTGGAGTTCACATATACTCTTGGAAGCTAGCCTACAGATCAGTGAACACGCGAATTTTTCCGGTTTCTAACAATGACCCAATTAAAAACGTTTCCAACATATACACGACTTATAGAAATCCAACCTCTCCTCAGTTGAATCAGCGAACTATCCGGAACTATACAGATTGTGCTCAAGTATATACAACGCAGCGAAGTCTAGTCTGTTACAAAATAATAAAGTGGGTTTTGCATGTCTCTAATCATGACGTACCAGAACTTTTTTTTGCCCCGTTAAGAGGGCGTGGCACATAATTCAACGTTAAAAGCATAAATCTATAACTGCAGGTTTCTTGAAGTCAATTTGTGAAAATTAAACAATAGCAATTCTAGACAATAGTTTTAGCCAACGTTTTAAACAAAATGGTTTTCAGTGTTACGAACTTCTGAGGCACAATCTCTGACGCCGGAACCTGCGGCGCAAGAGATCACGTATAACGAATTAGTAATTTTGAATCATTTTTACTCATAAAGTTGGAAAATACCGTTATCTAGGATTGTCATTGAGTATTTTATCCATATCGGCTTCGAAAAAAGCGTAGAAATCAATTTATGTTTTCAACGTTTATCTACCATGTAACTCTTAAATTGACTCTCACAAATGACAAATAAATAAAATATGTCTGCAGCGTTATCTACTAAATAGAATGCTAACGAACAACAGACCTAACATTCTCTATGCTATTTGCACACGACTATACTCTATCCATTCCAAGATGGCAGCTTGTGTCACTCCGCCTGTTCGCGCGCTTGAACGGCATTGGTTGTGCACCTCCGCGTGTCTCGCGAGCTATCGACTGGCGACAAGTGGAGAAACGGAATCGCGCCTCGCTTTTTGTGGAGGAAATGGAATCATGATGGACGTTGGCGTCGTCGCGTAAGTCGTAGTTAATCCATTCCATGCACATGTTGTATTTCATGCGCACATAGTGATATTATATTACAGAGGACTAAAAAAAAAGCAACTAAACGATAAAGTTACCTATCCCGAACTAAAACACGGAAATTTAGCGTAGGACTTATTTCCTGTCGCAACGATACTGTTAACTAACCAGCCAACCAATGATCAAGAACTCTCCTGTGGCAGTGTTTATTTCTGCTGCAATCTTGGAATGGATACAGTATAGACCTAGGACACGGAAACTATACCCGGCCAGGCCGATGTGTGAGGCAAGCTTGCAGTACAGGGGTGACCCTGAAGTCAGGAAGGGGCGGGGTGACTGGCTAGATAGTTTGTTCTTCGTCGCCGTCAACTGAGGTGCGGCTCTCACACATCTCTCGCGGGACGCCGCCCCCTGCTCAAACACTTCTAGACGTACCCCTTCCCCCTTACCAACACACACATCCGCCCCGACACTCTTCGTGCGTCGAGTGCGCGCGGGCGGCAACGATGAAGGACGACGCCGCAACGGGCGTCAAATGAACCCGTCTTCTTTACGCGCAAGTACAGTATATATCACAGTGTTTGTTTCCATACTCCTCCGATACGGCTTAACCGATTTCAATGAAATTTTGTATATACATTCGGTAGGTATGCGAATAGGTTTTTATCTATTTTTTATACTCCTAAGTGCTATTGTTTAGTAAATATTTTTAATTTAATAATTTCAAAATCCGGTCGATAACTGTGTAATAATTTATCAGTTATGCCCACGAGCTGACACCAGTCTATCCCCACCAGGTGTCGCTGTTGTGTTATTATTTATTAATTAATTTATTATTAGACCTCTTCCACTTTAATATATATATATATATATATATATATATATATATATATATATATATATGTATGTATATAAATTTACTACACCGACGTTTATGAGTGTCAAGAAAGTAGGTATGACAAAGTTGTGTCCCAAATATCGGGGCAGGAAGTTTTCGCGAAAATATTCTTGGACAACTCTGTTTTAATGCCTTATGTGCGCACCAGCAGTTCTGCTTTGTGGCCAGTGATTGGACGTTTTAACTATCAGCGCCTTAGGGGCGTTTTCCACATATCACAGGCGTCTGGTGTCGCAGTAAACGTTCTTCTGATTGTGCAGATTCGTTTAGCATTTGACTATGCCGAGAATACGCAGCCCGTAAACATAAAATAGCGCAGCAGGTGTGCACGCAAGGCTATGGAACAAAGTGATGCAGAAATCTCTTCGCCAAAACTTCGTGACCCTACCCATATATCAACGGTCTCGTTCATATATATTTTTAGAGAGCAGTCAAATGCATACTGATGTTACCAAACTTTTATATAACAACTTTCAGGGACTGGAAAATTTCGCGAATTGAATGACCTGTAGGCTAGAATCCATTGTACTATGCATACTCAAGCCCCGACTATTCGTTCATTGTCTGTTGTTCCACTGAGTAGCAGCTAGTTGACTAATAGTCGTGGATTGAGTACGCATAGTACAATGGATTCTAGTCTGCTGGTTATTGAATTCGCAAAATTTTCCAGTTCCCAACAATCCTCAATATTTCCTCTGTTTGAGAACTAGTATGGTAAAGACCAAGGGTCATTTATTTCGGCGCTGCTCAATACTCATCCCAAGTCACCACTCACAAGCCACGGGTGTCTATTTATGCTAGTTTAGTAAGTTCTATGTTTTAAATCCTCAAAGGTAGAAGATAACACATAACCGTTGTATAGAAATATTGAAAATTTGTTATACTATGTAGCCTAATTTTTTCAAAACATATGTTTGTATAATTTTGGCTAATTATTGACTTTAAGTAAATTTAATTGAGTCGTTAACTAACCAAATTTATAGAAACTTATGTTTTGAAAAAAAAAATTGACTACATAATACGAACAATTTACAACATTTCTATGTAACGGTTCTGTGTTATCTGCTCCCTTTCAGGATTTCAAAATAAAACTCGCAAAATAACATAAATAGGAACCCGTGACCTTAAGAGTGCGTAGTAGATAAATGAACGCTGAAAACATAAATTGATTTCTACGCTTTTTTCGAAGCCAATATGGATAAAATACTCGATGACAATCCTAGATAAAGGTATTTGCCAACTTTATGAATAAATATTTATACAGAATTACTAATTCGTTACTATTTCAAAAATGAAGCCGCGGTGGCCGAACGGTCAGACCTCTCACCTCCCATCAAGGCGATCCGGGGTCGATTTCCTGCGGGGGATCGGTCCCCAGATTTTCGCATTTGGGAATAGTGTCGGACGATGCCGCTAGTCGGCGGGTTTTTCACGGGGATCTCCAGTTTTCTCCACTCTTTCATTACGGCTGCTGCTCCACACCCACCTCATGTCACTCTTCACAAACGCTAAAGACCTCGATGTTAAGAGTGTGTGGTAGCCGAATAAACGCTAAAAACGACAAATGAAATCCACACGGTTTTGAAAGTCAGTATGCAAATACTAGAAAACAACAATCCCAGACAATGACGTTTACCAACTTAATGAGCAAACATTTACCCGCAATGATGAGATTGATAAGCATGATCTGTTGCTCCCGCAATTAAATGCACGGCAGTTCGTCGTCGACGATTGTCTACAATTCTGAACTGATGCTTTTAGCGCTGAAATATGTACAATACCCTCTTAAGGACGCCGCCTACCCGCACGTGAGAGGCTCGAAAGCGAAGGAGCTGTAAGGTCGACCTTGAAGCGCGCATCAAATGCCGCGTCGCCTCAACGATCCAAGCGCTGAACTAGCGTACAAGGTTCCCGCCGAACTGTTTTTACTATGGGACACTAAGCGGTGACCATATAATTTTATTGGTAGTAATTCTTTACAACTAAGTTCAGTACAGGTGGCAATCTGAGTTCCACATACATCCGGTTAGTACACTTTGGAGTACGGAAGTCTGAAAAGGTAGTTTTTAGCCATGTTGGACGGCTTAGAAACAATGTTTTTAATGAGCGTGGCGTCTTAACAATGAGGTTCCGACCTTGTCTGACGTTTGTTTTCTTTTCGTACGTTGGCACAATAAGTACACGTGGAATATTTTCGTAGAGAAAACCCTGTTTACAAACACACTGCAAGTTGTAGGCGGTTGCCTTAAGAGCTGACCAAAATATCTCTCAGGCGCTGAAAAGTGAAAAAATTTAAGCACGCTTCACTGATAACTTAAAATCGGCGCATAATCTACTGATGTACAATTACAGTAGAGGCATGCAATACTGCAGGCGTGGCGTGAGGATTGACGGCTGCGCGGGCGAAGTGTTATCTGCACGAGGTGTGACGGCAGTTGTCGGAAATAGCAGCGGGCGCGGCTATATATAAGTAATGGGGGAGGGGGGGGTGGCGCCTATATCAGCCCGGGGCGCGGCTCTACGTCTGATAATGAACACCCACGGTGAGAGGGGGGTAAGCCGGGGTTTTATCGCGTCGCTGGACTACTAGCTGCAGTCATAACTCTGTCCGCCCGTGCTGTTTATAGCCTCTCGCCCGCCGGACAGATACGAGTCACCTTCCTCCTCCCGCCAAACTACACCCTTTGTCAGCCACCGTATGTTCCGTCACTCCATCAGCTCCCATGTCCACGTGTTGAAACTAAAACCCCATACACACTACCCGTTAAGGCCACCCTTTCTTGTTTCTACGTTTTTAAGAGTGCGTGGTAGATAAATAAATACTGAAAACATCAATATTAACTTCTACGCTTTTTTCGAAGCCAATATACATAAATTATTCAATGACAATCCTAGATAAAGGTATTTGCCAACTTTGTGAGTAAATATTTATCCAGAATTACTAATTCGTTATGCGCGATCTCTTGCGCCGCAGTTAAATGTACGAGGTTCCGGCGTCAGAGATTGTGCCTCAGAAGTTCGGAACACTGGAAACAATTTTGTTTAAAACGTTGGCTAAAACTATTGTATACGATTGCTATTGTTTAATTTTCGCAAATTGGCTTCAAGAAACCCACAGTTATAGATTACTGCTTTTAGCGTTGAATTATGTTTCACGACCTCCTGATATTTTGTTTACGTCTAAACGAGAGCAGATATAAAAAAAACATATTCGGCAGTTTACTTTAAAATCGTCTACTCCATGTTGGCTGATTTTTTTGAAGGCAGTAAATACTATGGTTTTAACTAATTACGTAATTAATGAAATTTTTATCTACTTTTTAGACGATACCGTATAATTTATTATTTTGTAAAAAATAATACCTATCAGCGCTTGGCTTGTTGAGGCCATGTGGCATTTGATGCGCGCTTCAAGGTCGCCCTTATAGCCCCATCGCTTCTGAGCCTCTGATGCACAGTAGTACGGTGAAACACACACGCACATATATGTATATATATATGTATATATATATATATATATATGTATATATATATATATATATATATATATATATATACATACACAGTGGCGGCTCGTGGGTTGTTGCCAGGTGGGGCTGCAGTTGTCAAGAGCTGTACAGGGTTGTGCGCTGGTTGACTCTACAGCCACTGACACGCTGATGTGCAGGTGCCCCTTACTACTGAGTGGTCACAACACATCTAGTAGCCGGCAAATATTTCATGCTCATTGGTCTACGGCGCGTTCATCAAGAGTGTACAGTTCCGACTATCTGCAGCCCCACCTGGCAACAACCCACGAGCCGCCACTGTGTGTGTATATATATATATATATATATATATATATATATACACACACACACACACATGAATTAGCTGAAAGGGGAAAAATAAGGGCTAGTGTATGGTTACTTCACAATTAATAGCCTATGTTCGCTTTGAAACTGTTCGCTAGTCCCCAGAGAAGGCCTGATTCACAAGGCGCAACCGGCAGAGGGCCACCGACAGCAGACTGACGGCAGTTGGCAGTCGGACATATTTCACAATGTGCAGTCCTATGCAGTCATTATTTCTATGTTTATTTTCTGGCAGCTCATCGGACATATTTTAATGCATTGTTTTTAAAGATTGCTTATTTTGCCTTTGGAAACATATAAAATCTCGAAAGACAATATTTGTTTACACCGCGAGGTTACGAGAGCAACGACTGATTGGTTGGAATCTTTTGGCAGTCGGCAGTCCAGCAGTCGAAGATAAAGTTCAACCAGCTCCAACTGCCTTGCCTTTCATTCGTAAGGAATTTAAAACTACAAGTTGAAAATGTTCTTAATTTTTTTTAAATCTACAAAAAAATAAATGCTGTTTTAAATACGACTTGATATAGCCCATTACTCTGTTCTTCAGTGTGAATTATTTCAATTCTAGCATACTGTTAAACAAATTTATGCAAAATTTGAACTTAGACATGCCATTCATTACACAAAATCCATGAAAGCCAAAATATATATATATTATTACAGAGGAAAATAGTTACGGCAAGTTGCATGGCGTGGATGTGTTGCACGGTAAGCTGTACTTTGAGACGTCTGCACACAAATTCATGAGTTGTCTATCTGTAGTGGTGTGGCACGAGTGTGATGCCACTTCTAATAGGCCACTCTAGGGTCTGTAAAGGCGTCACGAAATACAACGTACCTTGCAACACCGACTCCACGTCATTGGTTACAGTGTATGTCGACAAAGCTAACCATAACTCGCCCAAATATATGACACATTAAAACAATTAAAATTTTGGGTGAATCGTTCCCTTAATATCATGACAAACCCCTTTGTGGAATTCCAAAATTAGGAAGAATCTGTACTTTGGGTTCAATAGGTTAGCAACAAAGATCAATAAGTGACTAATGTATCACATATGACATCACAATAAAATGTTTAACACTGTTTCTGTCACTGAAGTTCGAAGTCTTAGTATCACTCTATCACGAACTAGAGTAGGTTTAATTTAGACAATCTCCGACAGCCGACTGCGCATTGTGTATCAACCGTAAACTGATCTACTGTCGGGAGTGGCAGCTGGAGTGCGCACCTATTTGCAAACCCACCACATCCTCCCCTCCAAGCGCCCGACGTAATTGAAGCTTTGCACGCTGTTGTTGGATGTTGTTCGCGGTAATTAGCCTGACGCTGGAGTGTACCCGACACTTGCTGTCCTCTGTGGATACTCCCTGGGGTTCCCCTGAACCCCCTACCACCCGCAATACTCCTCTACCCTCCCACTGTACCTCATGGTCCGTGGTACGCTGGGTCGAAGGCAAGTCATTGTCGCTCGAACTTACAGGTCATCTGGAACATGAAGCTGGCTCGCACGGGTCACGTGTTGCTTCCCAGTGATCAGAGACCTGGAAATATCGCGGGTTCAACGACCTGCAGGCTAGACTCCGCAGTCCTGTGTACACTCAGTCCTCAGTTACTTGTACATCGGCTGCTGCTCCAATCAGCGGCCACGTGTACATCTGGCAAGATAGCGTGGCAGTCAGTCGAGTGTTTTCACGCAGGTTAGCTGTTGGTTCTGAGTCATCAAGCCAGAGTTTCTGTAGCAGCGATTCAATCACAAAATTAAAATACGTGTACAAAAGTTTGAAGTCTAGCGTGTTCTCAAATGAATTTGTGAAATTTCCGGTTCTGTATCAAGTGTACATCTGACAATGTAGCGTAGGTTTACCAATTGAGGTCAGATATTGGTTCACAGCCCCCAAGGAAAATATTCATTAACTGTGACCCAATCAGTAAAGTAAGGTACTTGTACAAGAGTTTGAAATCTTCTC
>PNEQ01022946.1:98145-109048 GCA_003012365.1 Medauroidea extradentata
TATATATATATATATATATATATATATATATATATATATATATATATATATATATATATATATATATATATATATATATTTATATACACACACACACACGTGAATTTCGCAGACATAAATAATGTCAGGTTGAACGGCCAGAGCGTATAATTCACACCGACACTTCTGTGTTTGAACGACGGCTGTCGTGGTACGCCTTCAACTACTGCAAGTCAGTTGTAAATAAGGATCATTCATACCACTGCCACGTGATATCCGTTTGTACAGTTAGAGGCAAGTGGATAATCGATAGAGACAAATGAATTTCGCGAGTTCAACGAACTTCAAGGTGGGGCTCTATCATCGGCTACCTTTTCCTTGGCTGCTCCAGTGATAGGCCAGTTGATACAGTCGTTTGAGACTCAACAGCAGACAATGACGTCTTTGAATGTATCTTGCAATGGGGCATAAATAACGTACTGTACTATTGTTTACATACGCCATTGCAATGACGTATGTACTGAATAATAAATTACATTAAAATAGGCAGTTTTCCACCAAAAAGAGTTGTGGGGTGTTACAAGTTTTTACATAGGTAGTCAATGAAATAAAGCGTTTCTCAAATGAACTTATAGTTCGGTGTCTTGCTACACACTGGCAAATGATGCTTATAATCTGTACAGTATAAGTTTGCCTGATTTTTCTCTTCAGGGAAAAATTTCTGGTAACGCCATTGTTTTAACCTTTATACCATTCTGACTTTCTGGGAAACAGGTTCTATGTAATCCTGTTTAAGGTGCTCTCAAAAGAGAACTGTCAAAATCATGCATACTTATACTATAGAGAATATAATGTGGTTTAATTATACGTGTTATTACTTCTGTAAAATTTATAAAACCCACAGCTCATTTACGTAGAAAATTGACTTATGTCGCTTCTGAAATGGCTGATTCGTTGTACATATGACAAGGCAGCGTAGGAGTCGGTGGTCGTATACTCAGAACCCTCACGGCAGGTTTCAATAAAGCAATGGCACAATAAACGTGTCACCCAGGACCAACAGAACTAAGCTACTACATCAATAAGCTTGCATTGTTCGCATGTTTGACAACTTAAGGCGAGCCAAACAGGGGCCGTGCATGTTTGGCGCAGTCGCCAGAGCACTTGCCTTCCACCAAGAGCGATCCGAGTTCGATTCCCGACCGCGTAGTTCCCCGAATTTTCGCATGTGACAATCGTGCCAGACGATGCCGCTGGCAGACGAGTTTCCCCTGCCCCCTCATTCCAGCCATGCTCCTTACTTCCATCATGTCACCTCTCACCAGTGCTAACGATAGGGCTAACTTTTCCAATCAGGAACTTAATCGACAACTACTGCACCCATGCTGTAACCAACCAATTTAAAGAGGAGTGTGTACCGGTTTCAAATTACACCGTTTTACTCTTGTGGACAGCGGAGCGATAAGAGCCATAGTACCACGCTCGACGAGAAGCACATCGCCTCTATTCACAGCGTACTAGGTTTTCCTTGTAGTATTTCCCTCATAGGACTTGGAAGCGATCACCGTAAAATTGTATTCTTGGCTGGTATGAAGCAGACCAACGCATGCTTCTCGTTTTGATCTTTACGAATTCAGGTGGCATTTTCGGAGTTACAGAGAGAGAGAGAGAGAGAGAGAGAGAGAAAACAAACCGATTTTGTCATTTTGAGAAGCCCACAAATCATGTTTCTAACAAACGTGCTGAATTTATATAAATCATAGAAGCGTAGTTTCAAGTGTGTTTTCTTTGGTATACAAACGTTATATATATATATATATATATATATATATATATATATATATATATATATATATATATAAAGTTAGCGGTTTCGCATAAAAAAGAATACGCGTGACACGCTGTACCGCCGTTCATGTCCCATGCGCCAGTCGAGGACTCCTCGTAAAAGCTGACCAAAATCTCTTCACCCGAACCGCTGTAACTTCCAACCATTCACGAGCGCAAAACTGACGCACGGTGTTTCCAGATACATGCAGCCTTGAAATATATTCCTGGAAGACCGATATCCCCACACTGGTTCAGCTTATTTCCTCGCATAGCAAGGTTTGTCAACGCGAACTTCTTTCTTCGCGTGCTATTTCTGTCGTGCCTTTGGTATACATTCGTTTATTTTAAACTGGGAGACGCTGAGTTCGATTTCCCCCATTGAGGCAGGGGAGATGGCACCGATCCAAGAACTTCTCTGCTTCAGCTTCAGTTGGCGGTTGTTTCATATGATCCGGATTTGCTGAGTACTTGGTTGGTTTTACCTCATTGGAAGGAATTACCTAGAATACAAGTGTATACAGGTTGTCCAGAAACAACCTCATAATTAACACCCCACGCGAATCCTGGGCTGAATGGACGACTTGAAAAGAGGCGGAGCTTCAGTCAGGTGTGGGATACAATTCCTATCTCCATGGATACCGCAGCCAAACATAACATTCATTTAGCTGTTTGGCTTCACATGTCCCGAATGAGACGTACGTCAAAAAAATTGATTATTTGTTTGGAATTTGCCGTTTTTTCAAGTAAACATTAATCTCGCGTATCTGCGTATCTTAACCATGAAATTGAAACTACTATTTTTTATCTTGCGTGCAAACCTATGAATGCGCAACATTTTTGCTTTCTGCAATTACCAACTAACAAATGAGCATGTTTGTAATCAAGCTTTGTTTCCCACAGTACTTTTCCCCTGCAGTGTGACGTCAAAGGGCGTGTACTTCAAGTCGTCCATTGGCGACGGAAATGTTAGTAGCAGCACTGCAGTTAGTCCCCTCATGCGCTCTAAAGGTATAGGCTGTTCACTATAAACAGAGCACTCAGCAGAACTTGTAATTAATTACAAATATATTTTATTGGATCATTATATGTTAACTTTTGTGAGTTTAGATATGATAACATCGGTTTTTAGTTGCATGGAAGTTTCCATATGAAAAATAGTCAAGATGGCTGCAAAACGGCTGAAAGAAAAAACTTAAAGTAGTCCTCATTTTATCGTGAATGGACTATATCTTTCTACTACTGTTCTGACCTGCATATTATGGGCGCTGGTTCAAATCCCGAGCAGTCCAAGCGTGGTTCTAATTTTACTTCACGTAACATACGTAAACTAATACCTGGACACGGAGCGCAATATGTGACTAACTACAGCGCAGTGTTGCCACATTGTGCATGTAAAATGTCGTGGTACAACATTTCGCCTCTAACATTTTCGTCTCCAATTCAGCCCAGGATTCGCGTGGTATGTTTATTAGGCGTTTGTTTCTCGACATCCTGTACACTGGACACGTATTGGTTTATTTTATCCCTTCATGAAAAACTACCATATCATAAGCGAAGCAAGTTTTTACCACCCAACACCAGGCGTGCCCACAAGGGAGGATCATTGCGTAAGTTACGCATCTAGGTTTTTTTTTTTTGGGGGGGGGGGGTTATTTTTTTTTTCAAGAATAAAATGTTTAACCATAAATGAAAAATCTTTTCATGATTCTACAAGTGCTATTTTGGTATTACCTACAAATTAGGTTAGTAAAAACCGGATCAGTAGTATTTTTTTTACAATTGTCTTCACGAAATGGTAGCATAAACATTTCTCCAGTTCTTAAGTGTAACTCGTAGTAAATATGTTTTTGAGTTTTGGAAGAGGATTTATTTTTTGAGGGGGGGGGGATTTGCACATTGGGTCATGGGGGGGGGCACCCCTGCCCAACACTGTGATGTCTAAAATGTGATATATCAAAGGTATAACGTATATCACGATATGTGGTCGGTTTACTTTTAAAATGTATTGTTTACATCATGTCTTCGATTAGCCTCGAGTAGGGAGCCCCAACATTCCCTGAGCGGCCCCGGAGGACTGTTACATGACTCGCCGAATTCCTCTACACACAGCTCGGTTATAATGTACTCTCATCTCTATGACCACCAGTTGTTCACGTGACCAGCACAGAACGAACAATAGAATGCTTCACTTCGCTCAAGTTGCTGGCTCTCACGTTGATAAATAGGACATTCTCTGCCTCCTGGTCTTGCTCGAAATACGCCTTACACGTGGAATTCTCTCAAAGGGTTTAATTCTAAATAAGGCCAGAAGGATGAAATGACATGACATGAAACCCTAGGATGGAGAAGAGACCTAGTTATGAAGAAAATTATTTAAAAATTAAAAACATTTAACTAGTAGAATATTCAATGTTTCGTTACGAAAACTGATAAAATAGCACTATTTTGCAACTTGAAATCCAAATTTTCCAAGAGGGGACCCCAGAACTCTGGGCTGGTCGGTGTTCAGTACATTATCAGGTTAACCCACCCCTCCCCCAATTTTTATCACAAATCCTGACTGCTCCTGGAAACGAAATACCCCAAGATAACCCGCCCCGGTTCGCCTCGGAAAGTGACTGACCTCTTAATTATCTTTGTCTTTCAACGACTCGACGCAGCCTTCTGGTGATGTCGCGACGAAGCAGTCCCACCTCGAGAGTGATATGTGATCAAGCTGAGGTCGCTCGGACGTCACGTCGTTTGTCAACATCGAGGGAACAGCCGGCAGCTGCTGGTAGTAATCGGTGACGACCTTTGGAACAGAAGCGCACATAACTTTGTCTCTGCGGTATGCGAGTGTGACCTTCAGCCTGAAGAACTCTACAGGGTAAAGTACGGCGACACGATATTTAGCGCACGTCTTCCTTCGCTGTCAACTGCCGGCGTGTACTGCACGGTTGCATGCAGAGTGTATGCAGGGGCAAAGTTTGCTTTCCGCGTCTAGTTGTCAATAGACGGCCCGCGAACAGTTCCTGAGCTTTATGGTTGGTTCACAATTTAAAAAAAAATAATAAACACAGAACATATAACATAACAGTAGAATCTGTGCATGACCAGACACACAGTGCAAAAATAATTCACAATTGGAATGTTAGTGCAATGTTAAGCCAATCGTATTATTCGTCAAATCTGAAATATTCCTCGCAGTGTAAAAGTCAATCAAAGGCCATTGAAACATATTTAAGTGTAATCATGTAATAGAAAACATAGACATAAAGTCCCAATAAACTACACAGAGTAAAATATTATTTACAATATACAAAAATAGTTTAACATTAAAATGTCTTATTCTAGCTTTGTTCTATTATTGCATTTTTGAAGATCAAACCAACATGGCAGACATTCACAAAGTCATTTGCTGTGATTGGTTGCTGTCCTATGTGTACGCACAATAAATAAAATATTACCATTTCCTGTATCAGCATCTCCATGCACACGACTACTTTATTCCAGTTGTGAATCGGTAGGTAAGAATACATAGAGGTTAAGGCCTCGCTCTTTAGTTTAGCAGTGGTTCGAAAATATTTTTTTAACACAAATTATTAAACGTATTAAAATTCATTCTGGCAGTTATAACACGTATATATAATCGTTTGTAGCCGAATATTTCTGTTGCAATACACTAAATCGATTTTTAGATTTTGGCCCCTGACATAGCACATATTTTGCTGTAAAAAGTAAGCCAAAATGAAGCTAAAGAATTTTTTGCTAGCAAACGGTACATTATTAAAAAATAAACGCTCTGGCAAGATTGTGTATCGTATGACTGTATACACAGTCTCGAATTTTTTCAAAGCATTTGGTTAAAAAAAAAAATTCCAGTTATTTACAATTGTTTGAAATAAATGAAAGATCATGGCCTTAATTCTTGTGCGAACTATCCATGTTCTATGCTTACTGTTATGTTATCAATTGTGAACCCGCATTTACACGCTCGAACAAAAAGAACAACCGTAATGAAATAAACAGTCTAATTTTTTACTGAGCGAAGTGGAACAATGGTAACGCGTCGGATTCGCATTTGGGAACACCCGTGTTCGAATCCTGTCTGCGACCATTCTGACTTCGGTTTTCCATGGTTTCCAAAAATCGTTCCAGGAAATGCTGGGACGATCTATTAATAAAAAAAAATATCCATAGCCACTTTCCTTTACTGTTCTTGTCCTGGGGTAAAGTTGTGTGTAAGCATATTCTAATAGCCTCGCAGCCGACAAGACACGAGACGTGAATCCAATAAAATTCCGTACAATTAAACTAGACTCATCCATTAATAATATATCCTAGCACATAAGACTTTCTTGCGATTTTGCTATTAAAAAAAGTTATTGTAAACGTGTCTACAACTGTCAATCAGAAAATAAAAATTGCGAATATTTTGACAAAGCTCTCAACATATCAAAAGTATAGTTAGGGAAAGGAAAATTTAGACGATATGAATTATCTGCAAGTACCGATTATTTGTCTATTAGCTTCTACTCGCCAGAACAGAAGACAATGAACGAAGAGACGGGGCTTGAGTATGTATAGGTCAGTGAATTATAACAAGTAGGTCAATGAAACCACGTTTTTTTGTTTCTGTTGTTATACCTTAAGGGCACGGTAATCCGCAATTTTCTTCATTTTTAAATTTTTATATTTGTACCAGATATTTTTAAGACACTGTGACTAAACCTAGCACTTATGCAAATTTTTTCAGCACTGGTTTCGCAAAACGGCTTGTCAAACTTAAAATTTGCATGTCACTGTTTTAAGAACGACACTAAAATCAACTGACATAACCAAAACAAATAGTTCACAGTGAATAACGATGGTGTAAGCTACAAGGGTTCCTATATAAAACGACAAAATAACTTATTTTTTATTGTAAACAAATTCTCGAACTTTTTTAAATTTTAATTTTAATTTCAGCATTTCTGGAACACATGGCATAAATTAAAAAAAAAAACTTGAAAATTGTTGTTCGTTGTGTGAAAGTGATGAATGAATATATTAAATGTGTTCTTATATGAAAAGTTTAAATTTTAAATATCACACATTACCTAAATTTACATATAAAAAATTAACTAACAGGTTATAGATATAGAGACCAGCGCACACGTGCAGTGTGTGGGTGGAACACGAGCCATGTAACTGACTGCCTGACATTCAAAGGCACAGCTTGTCACATGACAGTGTGACAAAAAGCGCACGAGGGTGATATTCTCTCGCATGGACAGACAAATGACAAGCGGTCTCGTCGTTTACTCCCCCGGCTACTGTGCGTGACGCCAGCGGTGATATTTCCAATGCTTGTCGCTCGAACAACAATAGCTTGCCGCCCGAACAGCGCAGGTTACCTATCCACGGAGCGATCAACCAATGTCTAACTGCTATTTAAGGTTATAGAAAGGTACGACATCGAGCGGACTGCTGGAATACTCAATTGTCAATAAAATCTGAACTACTCATGAAAGTTCGATGAGATTTTTGACGATTAAAAATTTTATCAGCGGACGTTAATGTGCGGTAGTATGCCGTAACTTGGAGTGAAATTAAAAAAAAAGTTTTTTAATAAGGGCTTGAAACCACAAAATCTAAAAAAAAATGGAAAACTGTCCTTTTTATCATTTTTAATATAATATCTCAGTCTCTATAATGATCAAATTTCAAAAATACTTACATTTTTATTTGAAAATAATTTTACATCCATAAACCTATCATGCAGATATTTAAAAATAGTAATCAGTGCTACGTTGCCACACTGTGTACCGTAAACCGGGGTTACTTTGACATTGCGGGATAACTTTGACAATTCAAAACTTTGGTTTTTATATTGTTTAGTGACGAAAGTTTCAAACATTAGCTATAAGGATAAAAGGAATTATTTAAAACACT
The DNA here is from genome assembly GCA_003012365.1 of Medauroidea extradentata. Taxonomy (NCBI): domain Eukaryota; kingdom Metazoa; phylum Arthropoda; class Insecta; order Phasmatodea; family Phasmatidae; genus Medauroidea; species Medauroidea extradentata. Next base: position 105,871 of record PNEQ01022946.1, read on the forward strand.
CGGCTCAGATTATTTGTTTATTTACCAGATAACCAAAAAACTAATATTTTGAATAGTCAAAGTAGCCCCGAAATAGTCAAAGTACGGTACGCAAAATGACAACATTTTGCTACTTACATGTTGGTTCCAATTTAGCTCAGGATTCGCGTAGTGTATTTATTGCAGGTTTGTTTCTGGAATATATATATATATATATATATATATATATATATATATATATATATATATATGTGTGTGTGTGTGTGTGTGTGTGTGTGTGTGGACACGCACACACACACGACGTCAATGAATTGCCTTTCTTAATTTTGCAGAACGTACTTAAGGGCACCGCCTACCCGCGCGTTAGACGCTCATAAGCGACGGAGCAGTAAGGTCGACCTTGAAGCGCGCATCAAATGCCGCATCGCCTCAACTAGCCAAGCGCTGAACTAGCGTGCAAGCTTCCCGCCGAACAGTTTTCACTATGGGACATTAAACGGTGACCATATAATTGTATCGGTGGAAAGTCTGCAACTAAGTTCAGTACAGGTGGCAATCTGAGTTTCACATGCATCCGTTTAGTACATTTTGAAGCACGGATGTCTGAAAAGGTCGTTTTTAGCTATATTGTAGGGCTTAGGAACAGTGAATTTAATAAGCGTGGCGTCTTAACAATGAGGTTCCGACCTTGTCTGAAGTTTGTTTTCTTTTCGTACGTTGGCACAACGGGTACACGTGGAATACTCTCATAAAAAAACCTCTTTACGAACACTATGCAACACATTTGAACCGTGGGGTAAGCGGCCGCCTTAACATCAATATTCAATTTATTACACAAAAAGTAAACTAGATTATGTGGTTTGTGTTTCCGTAAAATAAGTCATTTTGGAATAAGTTTCTGAAGTACTTTTACAAACAAAATCATCGTGTCTTTATAAAATAATTTTACAAATAAATCTTAGTAGCCTGCTGTTATAAAAGTTTGTAAAGCTGCAAATGATTCCTTGTGAACTAGACAAGAATTTTTAAGTGCAGCATATCGGAACAGATGAAACTTTGTCACCTTTGTACAGTCAATCCAACCGGTGACCCTCTGTCTCCTCTGTGTGTGCAACTTTTGTCTGTCTCAGCCTGTGTTACGGCAAGGCTCGGGGACTCGACACGACAATCACGGTCCCATATTTGACTCGCTCGCCGTGGGAATGACTGAATCACGGGGGGCGACGTGTGACCATGAGCCAAGCCGCCCATATATGTACACGCTCGCACTAATATCGTCCATGGTCACGTGAATGGACGACTTGAAAAGAGGCGGAGCTTCAGTCAGGGGTGGGAAACAATTCCTATCTCCATGGATACCGCAACCTAACTTAACCTTACATTTAGCTGTTTGGCGTCAAATTTTCCGGATGAGATGTACGTCAAGAAAATTGATTATTTGTTTGGAATTTGACGCTTTTTTTGGTAAACATTAATCTTATGTATTTTCGTGTCTTAACCATGAAGTAGAAACTACTTTTTTTTTTTTACCCTCGCGTGCAAACGTATGAATGCTCAAAATTTTTGATTCCTGCAATTACCAACTAACAAATCGGCATGTTTGTAAACAAGCTTTGTTTCCCACAGTACTTTTCCCCCGAGGTGTGACGCCAGGAGGCGTGCACTTCAAGTCGTCCATTCTTCACACGTGCGGTCGACTCTGTGATACGCGCGAACAAATATTTTACATCCTGAGATTGGCAGCGTGACGTGTGAGGTGCAGACTACAAGATGTGAACATGTGTCGCAAGACTGTCCTAAGATCGATGAATCAGAGAATTGGCATTATGCGATTGCTTATTCAAACACGAACATTGGACAACAAAGTGTGAGGATCACAGTTTAACAGTTTCATCGAACCGTTATAGGTACGAGGTGCTGCAAAATATTTTCTGCACCTCTTCCATCCTTTCTCTTTTTAAGTCCTCCTCAAACAGCCTCTAACCACTTACCCCTTGAGAGGAGAAAGCTTTACCCGGGGGAGGGGGTATATTTTCGACTTTTTCGCTACAGAATCTAAACGGTTTGAGGTTATGCCTCGACTTGAATTATTGCACTGGTATTTAAATACTCGATACACAGGTATTTCAAATTTTGAAAATATTTATTTTAAGGGGTACCTCTATTTTAGCGTGATCCCTAAAATTTTTAAAATCATTCGTTTTCTGGGATTATTAGAAAGAGGGTAGAATTATTAGCTGCGAAAAATTTCGCCGAGAATTATTTTTACAATTTTGTTTACGTGGAAAAGGGTGAGGGGGGGTAGGCTCCAACTTTTGGGACCTATGAAGTTTAGACCTACGGAGCAGGACTTTGAACTGTAAACTACGTTAACACATTTATTTCTATCAAATTCGGAAGATAAATTGTCGACCCAAAACCTTCCCTAAATATGTTCGACGTACCGACTCACATAAGTACACCAAACTTTACTCACACATCTCAAATAAATTAAAAGTAATTACTTTATTTATTTATTTCTTAATTTTCCATTCTCCACAGGCACTCGCGCCATGGGCAGTAGGCTCTCTCACGAGGGCCGCAGATTCTTTCACCATGGGTGACCCCCTGAAGTGACATTTAATATTAACTTAATAATTAGTCATCATAAAGGGCCCAAATTCTGTATATAAGTTCGAGTATATGTGAATGTCTACCTGTGTTAATTTTGAGAAGAAATATTACACCTATATGGAGGAAAGGCTGGGTTTAGTTTTGTCAGTCGTGCAGAGAGGCTACGATTGGTTGGGAGTATAAGGGCGTAGAGAGGTAGTGCCGCGAAAGTGTGGGTTAGAGAGCTTGAGGTGGACTCTCGTCGTGGCCACCACGAGGTGTGGTCGTGTTCGGATTCGTCGCGGGTATTGCGGGAGTCCGCCGACTTATTTGGAGACACTTGCTGTGACCTTCGGCAGAGGTGGACGGGCCCCGGAGCCGCGGACTTTCGCGGCAGTCCGCATATTAGATTAAGACTTACGGGGACTGGTAGTAAACTTGAAGATAGCTCTCCGTGCCACGTGTTCGAGTAGGCTAAGAGGCGTGGCTAAGGGCCGGGGGCGCGGTTCATCACAGTGACGTGTCTAGAGGAAGTCGCAGTGGTGGGGGTGCGAGCCATCTGCCTTGTCCTTCCCCTATCTCATTGTAAGCCAATCTCCCTGAGAGG
>PNEQ01022947.1:0-10056 GCA_003012365.1 Medauroidea extradentata
ATAAAGTATAAAATTCAAATCTAATATGACCATAATAAAGAATAGGCTCCAGAAATCACGATACATTAGAAGGAATATCCGCCTGATGGACGGGTACATTATCTACACTACAAGGAACATCCGCTTCAAAGGCGGGTAGTAATACTTACGCTAGCAGGAACATCCGCCTGTCAGGCGGCGTAGACTTTGTTGAACCGCCACTGATGGAGTGATAAGGCACAGAACTGTAACACCAAACCTTACTCGTTGAAGGTCAAGACCGCACTAAGCTTCCCAGAGAGAGACGACCACAGATAAAAATCTGGCATGCTCCAGTGACAATTTTCGTAACAATATCCGCCTCACAGGCGGATATTCCTTTCAAAGGGTTAAGAAGGGAACAAAAACTTTAGAACTTCTGGGGAGGGGGTTGAAGGGAGTTAGTGGTAACGTGAAGGGAAAGGCATATTGCACTATGGTTCGTCCAATAGTGGAATATGCTGCAGCAGAGTGGGATCTGTACGTGGAGGTGGAGGTACAAGAGCTGGAGAAAGTGCACTGAAGGGCTGTGAGATAGTTGATGAATTAATGGAAAAGGCAAGGCTGGTGAGGAGGAAAGGAATTTTAGGCCTAGCTTGATGGTGAGGAAATTGGGATGGAAATCTTTTGAGGGACAGGGGAGAATGGATAGACTGGTCAGATTGTATAAGGTGATGAATGGGGAAAGGGGATTGGGCAGTTTGGTCGGAAAATCTAACTAAGGGAACTTTCAAAGGAAAAGTACACAATATTGAACAGATTCAGATGGAGAACAGAAACAGTCAATGCTGGTGAGGATGGTGATGGAGTGGAATACACTCCGGGAGGGGTTGGGGACTGTGAGGGGAGTTGGAAGGTTTAGGAGGGGACTGGAGGATTGGCGCTGTGGGGATAGAGAGGAGTTTGCTCACCACCAGGTGTTAGACCAATTGCGAGTGTAAAACTTATTATTAATAGATTTTTTTTAATTTTGTGTGATGTGTGAACGTATTATGGAATTGGTTGTGAAATCCATCTGATTGGATGATAACTGATGAATCATTTAACAAGCTGAACTTAATTTGTTTGTGATGCTATCGCCTTGAGACTTCTAGTGCAATTAGTCAACTAAACAGTGCAAAAGCACCCTATCCCACAGTTTACTGTGACTGCGACCCACACAGAGTAGAGTTGAATGGGTGTAGGCTGTATAACAGAATGAGCATTATTACCAGTGTATCTTAGGTATGCTGAAATACGGGTTGATGGCTTAGTTTAATTGTTGCACCGGTAGCTGGCATAAGAAAAGTAAAATAATTGCTTTAGGACTGCTGAGTTTGTCAGAATTTATTTTCTCCAAGCACAGTACGTTTTATATTATAACATGATCAAAAACAGAACTCTTGTTTAACCAGTTGATTTTCATACTTCAGGGCTTTGAAAATAAGAATGATCTACACAAATGCTTAAAAATAAGAATGAAAAATATGATTTTTTGGCGGGCTAGCTAAGTTACACACTGTGCGGCGTGAAAAGTCGTGAAGTGTTGTGGGGGGGAGGGGCACTTTGTCCGGCAAGCAATGCAGCTAGGAAGAGGAGCAAGAGGAAGTGGTGAGTTTGGATGTACCCGAAGCAAGATTACGGAAACAGCCGATGCCGGCTACGGTGTATAGCACCTATACATATGTGGTGCCGCGTCATCAACTGGACTCTGATCACCAGACCCGAGATGAATGACATTGCTGGTATGTGAAGGGGAGGGTAAAGGGGCAAGGTGAAATGAAGGTGCTGCGACCTATAGTACGCTCTGGAGCTATATGGCTCTGGGAAAAATACTGTAGCTGGTGCAGATAAAATTTGAACTGCAGCTGACTTTTTTTTCTATCTTAAAGGGAATTCTGAATAAACTCAAATTGTTTACTTTATCAGTATTTTGTAACTACTGGGGTAATTTTTAACTAGCCTGATTGCAGAATAATAGGGGCTCTTACCAATGCTAGATGTAATGTAGTTTTGAGCTTCCTCTACTGTTATAATTATGGATGTTGCTATTAGTAGAAAAAAAATTATTGCAGTTATGCGATTGTATTCTATATAAAAAAAGAGACTAATGTTAATATTTCCACCCTCTAACATTATCGTAATAAAGGCCTAGAACAATGTTTATAGATTAGACTTTTTAATGTCTATAGTTAGTCCTTGTAGTTTAGCTTTTGTGGTCAGTATGAAGTTCACTGTCAATTTCAATTGTAGTGGTAATTTTATTTTTTAAAGTGTTTAATTATGAGAAAATATTATCAAGGAAGATTATTAGAAACCACGTAGCAATGTTACATAACTATCTCACCTTGACTATGTGCTATTGAATTATATGTTTAAAATAAATTATTCTGTATTCTAATAGTATTTCAGTCCTACATCATGTTAGTATAAATATTTACATTATACGACTGAAATATTTTTTGTAAGACTGTTTCAAATCTGAAAAAGTTGTAAGCCTAGCATGTTTTACTGATACCTTAAAATTTTCACATAGTCTACTGAGGCATGAGACCAATTGTGAAACTGAAAGATACTTTTATGTAATGTCCACGTACAGACTTAAAAGTATTGATTCCCGCATATAAGTTATATGGTAAATTTCTCTCGAATATAAAAATTTTTCACACGTCCCTTTAAAAGTTGTGTAAGAGGATTCTACTGTACTTGTCACTGTAAAATTTTTGGGACATAGTCTATGGCTGATACCATCATGTGTTGGTGATTTTTAACTTTGGTAAAAAAAAAAAATATGTTGCATAGCTTTATTAGCAGACACTGTATTTTCAAGGATCAATAAAAAGAAATAAAAGTACTGATATGTAATGCTCTGTACAAATGGAGATTTTACTTTCAAATAGCAGAATCCATAGGGAATTGAGAGGAATGTGAGAGGTTACCCCACTAAGACCCCCTCTTTTTTTTTTTTTTTCCTTTTTAAAAAAGCCTTCACTTCAAAAGTGTTTATTTTGGATAGTTATAATGCAGATTGGCAAATTTTTTTTGTTTAGTTTCTGTCTTTGATAGAATTTCAGGTTGGTTGAGTAGTGGTTGTAGGCCAAAATAAAATATGTTTTGAGTGCAAATTTATTAAATCACTCGTGACAGTACAGTTCATAGGAACATAGCATTAATTATTGTAACCAGACTGGACCATCTTGTGCACCCAACGACAGTCTCAGTGTTCAAGAAGACTCCTCTCGCAGATGAAGGGCAGCTTTATGTAGCACTCAGCGTCAAAGTACTCAGCCTGCCGGTTCATGGCGATGCAGTCTTGGCCCGGGGAATTTCCACTGCCATAGTTATTGGGTTGGCCGTCCTGCCAGCGCAGGTATCCCACATCTTGAAGAGGCACATCTGAAATGGAGCAGCCGTGAGGTAACTTATGTTTACGTTGACATTCCTTGAAATTCTCAGTATAAAATAGTATTTTTACAATTTGAAAATTTGTGCCTTTTATTTTAATTTGACACCAGTAATACGTGCTAGGAAAAAATTTAGGTGTAAATGTCCGGAAAGTTTTAAAGATTATTTTTAAGTAACATGAAAATACAGGTTGACTTTAACGAAATCTTCAAACACTAAGCAAAAATAATCATTTTTACAAATACATATAATTTTGCTCATTATATAATTAATAAATTGAATAATACAGTGCATAACAGTATATTGTTTGGCAATTAGCTTGTGGTCAATGCCTAACTAAACATTTCAAATATTACAATATATTTAAATACATTCTTGTTGCATGTTAGGTTTACAATGTAATTTGTCATTGTTATGGAACATATTATAAGTTTTGTTGTGTACTTAAAAAAATCTTCATGGGTTGCATTAATGTGAATGTGGTACAGGTGAATGACTCTGATAAAAGGGATAAAATGTGTTTGTATTCTAACTGATCAAAAATTTATACACAGAGTTCAAATTTTATTCAAAATATATAAAAAATTTATAGCTGTCCTGATACCTTTTATGTGCAGTTTTTTTATTATTATTTTTAATTCCTTTGTTGATCAAATAGCTGAACACTTCAAAATGTAATATGCCGTAAGAACTCTGTTACATTTTTACATGTACAATAAGTACGTCCTTCCCAAGCACATGTAAAGGAACAATATCTACTGCAGCTAATGTGACTTTACATTTCAATTGAGATCATTTCTTGATTAATTTACTATTAACAATGTTGTGTTTCCCGTAGGATCCTCTGTTTCAGTAAAAAAATAGGGCATTCTTATGTAATTATGGGAACCTAGTCTGAAGTGGTGCCAGATTGATTCTTTCTCATAGCTTTTTTCACCTGCCAGTTTTTACATACTTGTTGATGTAATTTTTTACTTTGAAAAGCAGAAATGATATTTTTGGTGTTTAAGTTGTTAGGGAATTTCTTCACTTTGATACAAGTCTACAGTAGTTAAATTTCTTCACAATTCATACCACTGTTTTTTTTTTCCAGAGTCATAATATTTGGTCCCTTAAACACAAACCCTGAAAAAAAAAGGATAGTACACATGCGACACAATAAGCGTACAAGAATTTCCAATTGAATTTTACAATTTTCCAGTACAAAAACACAATAACCCTTAGGCACAATATAAAAAACAATCTAAATTACCGCATTTAAATTTTGACCACACGACCTAGAATAGCACCGTTTAGAAAATTCAGGCCAATACTGACCCCAAATTACAAAAACTCATATACAAAAGCTAGTTAAAATTCACAAACAGAGCTCACAAAATTGCTATAAAAATATCATAACACTATCTCGGCCGAGCTACATCATAATATTACCAGCTGGTACTACACCGCTGACACTAACACACACAAAGCACAAATACACCTACACACAAACACGGTACCGGTACACACACACTACACACCACAAATACTACGAGCTTTCACCGGCGCCACAAATAGGGGAATTAGAGAGAGAAATCGTAGAAAAGCAGAAGCGAGGGGGCGGGCCCTGCCCACTCTCTTTGTACAACTCAGTTGTCCCAAACATTCCCGTTCTTCATACCGCTGTTGATAACCATACCTGCAGACCTGTACAAACTTGGCAGAAAATATCAATTAATTCCCTTCTCGCTTCAAATGAGTGACATGAGCCTTCCTCACAACTTTTCCAGTCACCGGCTCACTCAGGAGAACAGTATTGGGTCCCAACAATCGAACCACATCATAGGGGCCTTGGTACTTCAGCATCAACTTGCTCCCGCGCTGATCCGGTCCCGAGGGCAGTGACTTGCAGAACACTGCATCTCCAACCTGAAAATCAGACTCAGTTCTTCCTGCATTGTACCTTGCCTGAAGGCGCCCACGTGCGTTGTACAAGTTCCCAACCACTTCGGCGGCCATGAGCTCTCTCGCTGCATTTGACACCGGAGCCGCTGGGGAGGGGATGCCCCAAACATTGAGCAAAGGGTGTAATAAGTCTCGCCCGAACAGGACGCTGGCAGGGCTGTACTTGGTAGCGCTGTGCACAGCGGAATTGAACCCAATGGAGACCAGATCTAGGTCTTCATCCCAGACGTTCTGTTGCTCATGGTATACCGCTGACGTCACCTTCAAATTCCGGTTAAAGCGTTCAACCCTATTTCCACACGGGAAATAAGGACTGGACGTGTAATGGTTGATAGACAACCTTAAGCACATGTCCCTAAAGGACGCCAATGTAAAATAGGTGGCGTTGTCTGTAAGCAAGCTCACGGGAGGGCCGAACACCGACCAAACACGGTCTGTCAAGTGCCGCTGGATCTCCGAACTTCGTATGCTACGAGTAGCAATAAGAAACACAAAGTTCGAAAAGACATCCAGCATTATTAAAATGTACTTATTGCCCTTAGTAGAACGAGTGAGTGGGCCAAACACGTCACAGTGCAACACCTCCCATGAGTACGTGATTTGATCAACACTGTACATACCCACACGGGAATTTTGGCAGGGCTTTGAGCGCTGACACGCATCGCAGCGCCTCACGTACCTCCGTATGTCCGCAAAAATTGTCGGCCAATAAAATTTGCCGCTTAACTTACTTAAGGTGCCCTGACGCCCCAAATGTCCCCCAAAGGGGGAATCATGAAAATACCTGAGGAGTTCCAACCTGTGAACCTCCGGGACTACCAGGCGTTTAGCACGTTTCCGACGCCCAGTATAGTACAGAAACCCATCGGTGACCGCATAAGGGACATTATCACCTCGCGAAACCGCGTCAATCAAGCCCCTGCAGAACTCATCTTCAGACTGCGCATCGCTCAAACGTTGGTAAAACATACTACTAGTCGTAAAGGCAGCACACACCCCAACTTAAACACTAGCTGGCCTGCAGAAACGTCGACCACTGCACGAGACCTGTGCAGAAAATCTAATCCCAACACTATGTCGGCTACCAGTCCTTTAACCACCCAGAAAACTTGCGACCAAGAAAATAATTCAATTTTCAAATGCAATTTCGTCAATCTCACGCAACTCACAACGTGCCCATTTGCCACACACATGGTCAAGCTTTCGGAGGTATGGAGCTCCCTTAATAAATGTGGGTTCCGCTGAACTAAGGAATTCCACATTTCTTCTCGCACAAAAGAATGCGACGCTCCCGTATCCACAAGAGCTGCACATTCATGACCGTAACACAGCACGGACACGGAACAGTCGTAGCGTGCCCTATTAGAACTATTCCGCCGGTAACTCTTGGCACTTACATGCGCTGCGGCAATCCGTTTCCCGGACAGTTTGCTCGCACGTGTCCTACGTCACCGCAGCGAAAACACTTCCGCTCCGTCCGGTCCACAACAACGCTGGAACAGTCACGTCCCATATGGCCGAACCCAGAGCAATTACTACATCGACGGTTACTGGTAACACGAGCCTGCCCGCTACCTTCCGCGTTAGACCCAAGAACAGCCCTCGGCTCTACAGGCTCTACTTGCCTCACAGCAACATGTCGAACATTCCGCCGACGTCTGTACTCTGGTACATTATCGCACCCAGACGCACGTGCTTCTTGCCTAATAGCCATGCACAAACCCTGCGGCTGCGTAGACTTGCGATTTACAATCGCCGTTGGTTCCTCAGCCGCACTAGTACTACGTCGCGAAGCTGCGTCTAGAGCTAGCTGCCGCTCTATTTCCAGAGCTAAAACCCTTAACTGTTCTCATGTCACCGGAACACCTGATACATAGCGATGCGCCCTAGCTTGCGGCGTCATTCGGTCAACTATACCTTGCACCAACTTAAGCTCCGCACTGCGCAGGTGCACATTCATGGCACAGGCGTATGTCAAAACCTCACTCACGTATACCGGTACACTTTCCCCTACACGCTGAAATCTGTCAACATACTGTTGCTTCACCATAGCCCAAGCCATGAGAGACCCTGCACTTTCGAGTAGCCGTGTCCTAAAGCTCTCATAAATTACGTCGTGTTGCGCTAATTGCGCAAACACGTCCCCAGCTTGTCTGTCGAGCCTCAACGACAAACACGTCAAAAACAGATTCTCGGGTTCTCCACCGCGCATTCCAAAGAATACATTGTCGGTTGCAACAAGAAAACGTAACACGTCATCAGGTTGCAACACACTAAGCGACGGAACCCGGTTCAACCGTCCTATTAGAATAGTCTGTGCTGCAGTGACTGGCCCTTCTCCTGTCAAAGCCGAACCTCCCAAGTGCGTGTTGCTTATACTACGCAATGAATTAATATACGTCAGCGCGCGTATCCGCAACGCAATGACATCTTCCGAAGGCTCGAATTCGACCCCAGACTCGGTCAAATACTGACGTAACTCTAAGTAACTGTAGCGCATCACAAACTCCGTAACGTCTGCAATGACGCAACACAAGACCCCTACGTATAGTATTCGCAAGTACACGGCCTAACGAAGTCCCGGACACTGTGTCGTAATGTCGCAATGTGTGTTCTTTTACATTAAACCTCAACAACTCGCCAAGCAAAACAGCCTAGCAGAGTTGTGCAGCAATTGAGCTCGCTTCTAGCAGACACAGTTATAACAGGCTGCTAATCTTGGCGTTGGTAAGCATCGACCAAAGCCCAGTGCCACTCACCAGTACCCTTCCCATTGGAACACACATTTAAGGTACGACATTGACACAGGGTTCTCAAAACTACCAATGATGTAAGACAGACCTTAGCAAAACAATTTCATATAACGCACGATACCATACAAACTCTGACAAATAGGTGTATACAGGAAATTTTCTCCACTGAGAAATTAATACAGAATTACAAAAGATTAGGAATGAAATGCAAAGTGGCTGTGGCCGACACACGCGCGCCACTTTATTCCGTCAAATATTAAGGCAGGAACCAAACCCAAGTCGTACTGGGCTCGCGGCCGCGACAGCACACCCTCGACGTGTCATTAATGAAAACAATCACAAAACCAAACCTAACTGAAGATACGCGGAAAATAGAAACACAAAACTTAATTAAACAAAAAAAAGAACTTACCGATGACACGGCTCAGGTGTGGCACCGCAGTCGCAAGCAAAACACAACCGCCCCAGAACGGGCCCAGGAGAAGACTACTTGTCTCACAGACTTGAGCATCTGAGCTAGGCACGGGGGAGAGAAGTGGGGGAAGGAGGGGAGAGCGAACACGAGCGCATCCGACGGCGGCCGAGCATTGCCGAAGTCCGGGCGGGGAATTCAAACCACTAGTCGCACAGGGCACACGCACCAACTTCCTCCATAGCAACCTCACTGCCAGTCCAAGATTTTAGTAATTATGCTAGCACAGGCACAAAATCATCAAGAGGAGTCGCAAGAAAAGAAGAGGATATGTGCCGTGCATTGATTCACTCGTCCGAGTACAGTTTCAATGCATGTGGAAGGAGGGTGTGCTGGCCTTTAGGCCTAAAACTTGCCAGTCCAAGATATTGTATAACCAACAGATCTTCAGGTGTGGTGAACCGGAGTCGCCGACTCCCGGTACACAGTTCATTTACTTATAAGATAACTATTCCCAAAGTCAGTTCTCAGTGATTTAAGTCTATAGCGGGATGTTTTCTGTAAAATCCATGCTTGCACGTACACTCCATATGTTCTTATATAACTGTGATCTTTGAACAATTCTTGCAATGGGTTCTTATTATAAATAGAAAAATTTTTTTGGATATACGCCATTGCTGGCAAATGTTGTGGTATAGCAGAAAAAACCAGCTAGTAAGCTGTAGTCAACAAACATAACATACAGATAATTCCTTAAAGAAATGTAATCATATCCCGAAATATAACCCAAACAAAAACTAATTAAAAAAACAACACAAAATTAATTCCCAAGTGGGGTATAGTCGACTGGGGGAAGACGACACAAAAACAACAAAAGATAGACGGGAAAGTAATAAAAACCAACAAAAAGGGGTGTGTGAAAAAGGTACCAAACTGATGAACGACAAAACAAATAACGAGAGACACGAGTATAATGTGAAAACAGGCAAGACACAACACAGACAAAAAAAGACAAAAAAGTAGTAAGTAGACTTTGTAGGACAGCAACAGATTCCTTTGTTGTTTTTTGTTTTTATTGTGGTTTTTTCTGCAATACGGCAATATTCGCCCGCAATGGCATATGTCCAAAAAATTGTTCTATTTTTAAATAACTGTGTTAGGAGCATGGTTTCTTTACATAAAAGGTTTAAAAAAAAAAGCATTATTTGTAAATGACACTTTTTACTTTAGTTATATTGTGTGTCATTACAGAGAGAAAACTAGTGGAAATGGTTAAAAATATAATTTTCGTGACATTGGCTCTCAGTCTCCTGGAGCAATGGAGCAAAATACATCCTGTCATCTATAGTACAGTCCTTTGGCTTTTGACACATGCAGTAACGAGACATACTGTTACAGATATAGTTATTGGACTACAATGACCGTGATAGGCTGCTAGCTATAAGGCCATCTCTTAATAGCCTACCACTTTCCTCATTGCCTTATTACACAAGGTACTCAACTGTAGTCTGTCTTCCCAATGGGACTTCCTCTTAATGCAGTTTT
>PNEQ01022947.1:10156-40568 GCA_003012365.1 Medauroidea extradentata
TGGTTCAATTTTTTTTTTTTTTTGTCTTGTCTGTCTTACAAGCTAGGGTTGCTGAGAAGATCTAGAGAAAGTGTAAGTAATTAGTTTGGAATCTTTGTCCAGAACGAAAAATGTAACATGCATAATATAAAAGTTATTTGGTGTTGCACTAAGTCAGATGACCAAGTAGATATTTCCCCCTCTCCCAAGTACATGAAAAACCCCCTCTTGTTGCCATCAACCTCTTAAATAGCCACATTAAGTTGGCATCTACAGTGAGGTAGATTTTATGACATAGATTTCCGCAGGACGTGTCTGACAAACTGTAAGCCAGTTGCATGTTCTTTCTACAACAAGAACAAACCAAAAGTTTGTTCTACCTCAAAGGAACTTTTTTCATACCATAATCTTAGGGCCGTATCTATAAACGGCTTTCGAATGACAACCAACTGCTCACAATTGCTTTCTCTATGGGGATAGCAGTTGGTTGTCATTCGAAAGCTGTTTATAGATACGGCCCTTAGTCTTTTATCATAGCAGCTTCCTATCAAGCTGGCTTCAATACAAAATGGTATAGTCAGCAGCTCTATCAAGAAAATCAGTGGAGAAACTAAGTGATTGCTCAGACTGTGTTTGTTGTATTTAAAGCAACTGTAATGCTTTGCATTGTGGGAGGTTAATGTTCTGTACATTGAGAGGATTATGTTCCTTGCACAAGGGGAGCTGTGGTGGCCGAGTAGTCAGACTATTCGCCACCTACCAAGGCGATCTGTACTTGATTCTCTGCAGGGTCGGTCCCTGAATTTTTGCATGTGAGAATCGTGCCGGACGATGTTGTTGGTAGGTGGATTTTCTTGGGCATCTCCTGTTTCCCCTGCCATTTCATTCCGGTGCTGCTGACTAAAGATCTAGATGTTATGCACTGACCAGAATATCTCTCTCTCGCTCAACTGGCACATGGAGTTTGTTGTAGCATGTCATGGTTAATGTTTTTTTATGCAAAACTACTTAACATATTCCCATTACATTACTCTAAGAAAAGAACATACACTTGTAACTATGCTTCTCTAATTTTTAAAATTTGGCATACTTGTAACATAATTTTGAAATCCTTTCAAAATAGCTAAAAATTGCTTTTTTTAGAATCTGTAAAGTGCAAAAATTAGATGCGTGGTTGGCCTTTACTTCATACTATTCAAAAATAAGGTTTAAGGGTCACTGCTTGGAGAGAGATCAGAAAAAATAGTATAATGAAAACCTGGTACGCCAATTTGGCACGCTACAAATAGAGGCGATAAGCTTCTCGTCGACAGAGGTCTTTGGCTCTTATAGCTCTGTTTCACACACGTATCAAGCACGAAAATTTCAGACTGGTATACACTACTCTTTTAGATATGTGTACACTTGTAAACAGTCTCAATGGTTGTACATCAAGTGCAGTTTTCCAGTAGGTACCTGTAGTGTAGCTGAGGCAGTTACATCATTGAGGAGGAGAACAGTAATTATTGTGAAGTAGTTGTGGTACACACCATCTATGGTGACGTAGACACCCTCATTCTCAAGGTCGTTGGCACCCACAAAAGCTGCAGTGTTGTAGTGGGCTCCAGGAATGTTGGGATGCACCTGAAACAGCCTACGCAGGGCACTGGCCTCAGTCTCGGAGTTGATGATGGCGAGGTGTGCTGACTCTACATAGCACGTCTTGAGTGCGTTGTACCATGTGACTGCTTCTGTGTGGAATTTGTAGTAGCCAAGTCCCGCTATGAGTTGGTAGCCCTTGGCCTCTAGCTCTTCTCCCTCCACAGGGTCGACGAACGCTTTCGAGACTGTACTGCCAGCTGTGGATGACTCGGAATACCCACTAGGTGGAACTGTAACATCAGTCTCAGTTTTATGTTTATTTAATATACTTCATTTCGTATTGTATAGGATTGGCTAAATTTATATTAAACAAAATATGCTGCTAAATATAATTTCACATTTAGATAGTTGTAGATATAATGAGGTATTTGTTGAAAAAATTTTTCTTTGCATTTTAAGTTTGCCTGAATTTGACATATTTTTTCTAAGAAGCGTGTCTGTAAATAAGGTTGCAGAGATCTGCTCTTTCCAGGAAATTGGAATGGTTTAAATGTCAACACAGATGAGGATGACACACACACGTGAAGTTGGACTGAGTATATCAAGGTTATGTAATATGTTTTCAGGCAATGAAATGTTCTCATTGTTACAGAGTTAATGTACGGTAGTCTTGTAGTGAGGACGAAGCCATCACCAAGTAGTACAGAAGCCAGTCAACTATTTCAGTAATGACATGATGTTTGAGTGCATGATATGTTGATGCTACAGTATATGCAATGTAACCAAAAATTGAAAGTGAAGAAAAGACCTGTCATAGATTTGCTACAACTAGGAAAATTTGAGGTTTGACTCTCTGCAAAAAAAGAAAACACAATGTCAAATAAGTAATTTTTTGTGTAGACAATCATTGGGGCTAACGTATGAAGATCTCTATTTATACATACTGTATTTATGTGTTTGTGTTGTTGTGGTTTATTTAGTTATTCTTTTCATAATTGCAAAGTCAAGTCATGTTGCCTTCTATTTCACTTAACCATACTATTAACTAACATACATCTGAATAATAATGACAAAATAAAAGTCTGTAACATATTTTTTAGTTTTATAAACAGCTCAATTACAATTCAACTTAACTACATTCACATAAATTTTAATAATCTTCATAGATGCATAACTAATTCCGACAAAATAGTTCATGCCTTAGCATTAATTGGTTCACAGAATTCATCATACTGACAACAGAAGGTATAGGTTATGTTTTGTGCATCTTTTTTAAAAACCAGGTGTGTTGGCGAGTTACTCTGGTTGGCTAATAAAAATTACCTCCTCACCTCACCTATATATTTTTTATCCTTCTTAATGCAATGTACCCAATGACAAGATCAGCCAAGTATTGGTCAGGCCAAGAATCAGCATCAGATGTGGTGTCTGAAGTTTCAACGCAAGCCCAGGTCAGATACACTGGATATTAATATCAGACATCTTTATACAGATTTCTACTGCATATACCTATGTACTATATTTGTAATTAAATTCAAACTATGTGTATTATGATTACTAGTTAGTCCAACATTAATATTTTTAAATTTTTAATTCAAAGTTATGTTTATACCTGAAATTATCGGGGAAATTTTTTGCATGTGGGAAATGTGGCAGACATTGCCATTGGCAGACGGATTTTCTCTGGGAATTCCAGTGTTTACATTCTGTCACTTCTCCATTGTAGGGCTTCATTTCATGTCATATATCAGGATATGCAGATACCTACGGGCATCCAGTCAAAAATCTATACTTGGGGTATCATACCCTGCCTTCGGGTACCCTCCTCATACGCTATTTTTATTATTTATCAGGGAAATTACGATTATCTGGAAATATCAGGGAATTTTCTAGCCAGGCTCATTTTGAGGTTCCAAAAAGTCACAAGGATGGAAGTAATGGAGAGTATAATTTTCTGTTCATTAAAAAGCATTCTATTGCATATCTGATTATACCTAATTATTAGGTTCACTGTTTTTTCCACTGAATTTTTGTCAAGTCACTGACTGAACAGTACAAAACTGTTAAAAAGGACTTAAAATCTTTACCTTTATTGGAAAATGCATTGAATGAACTCCTTTCAAACTTGTAAAAATCTGTGTTTTGTTATCTGTAAGAGAAAACTAATTTTTTTTTGTCACAATGTGTGGCCATCGTGTTGATTGATGTGTTATGATGTTAATTTAAATTCCTTTTTGTTTTGATTTCTTTGGAAATTTCCTATACCATTGTATTATGGTCAATTGGATTAAAGTAAAACAAACAACAAAAGCAGGATATTGAGATGTCATATCTCACTTACTCTGTTCGAAAAGTAATCTAGTGGATTGTGGTACATGTTTCAGACATTGCTGTAAATTAATCCAATAAATTTTCGGTTTACATGCATTTTTTGTTGTTTAAGTATGTGTTTTACACTGGTATTTTTTGTTTATGCAGTGTGCTTACTGTTGTGACAAAAATATAAGGAATGTTCTTCATAGACAAAAAAAAGTTCCACCCCACATTGTTATATTAGCAGCTTTAATCTGTATTAAATAGATATATGTCTAGTGTGCAGTTACAATTGACTTGGCATGACATCCCCATCAAAAGTCCTCATAGAAATGCACAAACTGTCCAGTACCTATTTGTTTACAGTGTACTATTTGTAAATGTTCATTGTGGAATGACACCCCAGATCCAGTACAGAGTTAGGTGTTCAAACAGGCTATTTTATTGTGCATGTAAATACTGGCCTGCGATTAGGTTACTCATGTCAACTGTTAAGGTGTTAGTAAGTACCTAACAGTGTGTTCCTGCTTTTTGTCATTGATTTTATAAATAACTTGGTAGGGTAATATCTTTCTGCAACTTTTTGAACAAGATAATGTGCTTGTAGAATTCAGCTAACCATAAACATTTTAAGACATGCATAGAGATGTGTGCTATATGCCTGACCTAGGTACCTTTGTGGGCTTAGTTGACTTACATTAAATGTGAAGTACTGTATTCTTAAAATATTCATGGCCAAGTGTAGAGAAAATGAGAGTTCATTATTGTGTTGTGTAACTTACTTGTGACAGTAGCATACAGGTGAACCTTTTCACCTTCTTCACTTGTCTCAATCTTTTGGTCAAAATCCATTTTCCATGCATTTGTCTGGTTTCCCTCTTCCAGTGTGCCTTTATTGGCAGAGTGGGAAAAATGAAGCTGTAAAGTAACAAACAGCAATTTTTTTTTTGTTGTGGTTTCAACTGGTTACTGTTGTGTAGTTATCATTATAATTTCTGTAAATGATTTTAATTTTCGTTTCATCTTAAGAGTCTTGTGTACTTGTTTCAAACTGCGATGTTGACTTTTGGAAAAACAGTGGAGCAAAATGAGCTGGAGTACCACGCTCGACGTGAAACGTACTGCCTCTATTCACAGTGTGCTAAACTGGAATGCAAGCTTTTTTGTAATAGTCTTTCTTCCTATGTTACTATAAAAGGTGACGCTAAAATTCTCTCTAAAGTTTTAATATTTGACTGTACGTAGTAAAGGCCAATACATGGTTCTCGTTTTGCATTTTACAAATTCGGGTAGCATTTTCACAGTTATGTCTACTACAACACTGTCGATGCACTAGGTATGTACACAAGACTCTTATGCACATCTCAAGATAAAATAAATTTTTAAAAACTCTGCTTACAGACTAGAATTTTAACAATGCTGTGTGCATTTGGGTGAAAGTCTCCAGTTATAATTATGAAAAAGGAAAATGTTTTTAATGTTAACCAAAATTTTAATGAGTAGTATTCGGTAGAACCCTTGTGGTGGTACCGGCTCGGGACACCCTTTTTAGTAGATAAAAGTTTTCCTCTTTACAAAAAGAAACCTTGGCAGTAGCATGCGGAGGCAGGTGCTCATATTTCAGGGGGTAGGATTCGACACATGTGGTAGGTTCAACTATTAATAATGTGGCCAGTGTACTCTGTGAAGTCTGTTTATTATTTGCACTTTTTCCTCTGACAAATACGATTACAAGATCGCGTTGCTCGATGCCAGCACCCTCTTGATGCAACAATGTTCAAAACCACCCCCTCTACATGTCTCCACGATGCTCCTCTGGCAACATCATACCATGCTAAAAGCTGCTAAAAGAATGGGGCGAGTGGCTATCTCGATGAGGGGAACTCAACGAGATTGCAGCGCACGAAAACGTTGACATCCGGTGATGCACTTATTAACATATTCAATTACAGATGTAAGTTAATTTGGTTTTAACATTATGATTCCTGGTTACATGAACTTAATTTTAGTTACAATATTTTACTTTAAAATACATAAAGCAATTTAAAATCAAATAAATTTTAAATTGTGCCAATGGCGGAGAGGAAGTGGGGGGGGGGGGGATGATACATCCCCGTTGCTAGGGTGCGGTGCCCAACTCACATTCCTGAGGCACTGCCATCCCCTTGGCCTGGCGACGCTCTGTCACGGCTCTAATTACCACACTAACAGAAACTGACATAACAATATTAAAAGTAGAATTACAAGTAACAGAGAAAAGATACAGCAAAAAGTTTTCTAGATAAATCCCGGGAAATTACGAGTGCTCCTATTTGATACCCAACATGCTAGGGCTGTGATGAAAATTTGTATTCATGAGTAGCTATCAAAACAACCGATTATGTTTTAGGAAAAAAAATATTAAGGTTATACAACTATATAAAATAAAATTTAGAGATGTTCTTCAGTGGTTGGTTTCATGATTACACAACCAATTACTACTGTTAACATTAACATTATCTCAATATTAACTGTACAATTATGGCATAAAAAATGTATAATATATAATACAGTGGATATTATTAATTTCAGTTCACCATTGATGTCTTTTTAGCATTAACCTTTCTGTTATTTGAATCAATAGTCGGTAGTGGGCTCCAGGCAACCGTGCAGGTTTACAGTCCACAGTGGCAATGATGCATTTCACCAAACCTTGTTGTACACTTTTTAATTTAGACAGAAAGGCACATTTGATGCTCATATTAAAAAATACACTAAATTTTCACACTGCTGGGTAAGCGAGGCTTTGCCAAATGGACAACGTCGTTGCACTGTGGGAGAACGACTAAAAGGGCCTTATCTATAAACTGCTTTCGAATGTCAAACGACTGCTATCCCCGTAAAGAAAGCATTGGTGAGCAGTTGGTTGTCATTCGAAAGCTGTTTATAGATACAGCCCTAATTGCATACAACAGCAGGCAGCCTTGGTTCTGCTCTAACGCACTGGCAGCTTTTTGTTGGAGAACCAGCATATTGGCTGTGTGGTGGCCTCTGTCATAAAATAGGTAGACTGTTATCAAAATTTATTAAACCATATAAAAAGAAATGTATGGGCTAGCATTGAAAATTACTTCACACCCTGTTATAACATTTTTCAGGTAGACCTAAAAAAATTTATTCTGCAAGAAAACTTAATCAGGAAGCAGTATGTTTATTAAAAATTACTTGTAATTTTACAATTCTGTATGCACTAATCAGTTTGTATTTATAATTTATGATAGTGCCTTTTAGATGCCTTTAAAAGAATTGGTTCAATAATATCATATTGGGATGCACCTTAGTAAAGTTAGTGGCATTTTGATCTGGGGCACATAGGCTGCCACCATCCTTGGGTTGTGACGTGGAATGAGGCCCTGCAATGAAGCAGTCCTGAAATGATGGTGTGGGGGAAACGGGAGTTTCCCCGAGAAAACCAGCCGACCAGTGACATCGTCCGACATGATTCCCACATGCGGAAATCCAAGGATCGCTCACCGCTGTTTGAACCCGGATCACAGCAGTGGGAAGCGAGTGATCTGACCACTTGACTATCACAGCCAAGATATGTAAATAAAAGAGTGACTTTCCCTACTTGCTTTTGTAGATTCATGATTGTCATCCTCAGGGTCATAATCTCTAATATCCCTGCAGTGCACATATACTGTATAGTACTTTTACATAAATTGATGTTTTCAACAGTTGTCTTTAAACTACTGCTTTGTTATTGAATTGTAAATACTACTTTTATGAATAACTTTGCTGATTTGTGATTTTTATCTGAGCAAAAAAAATGTTACATGCATGAAATGTTACAGGCAAAAAATCAAAGCATTGTGGTTTATGGAAAATTGTGTATGCAGGACAATTTTACATGCAGGAATGTTATAACGAGGTTTACTATATTTTTGGGTTAATTTTATAGTTGTGTTTATCTTAAGTTACGTATAGAATCCTTTACCATTTTAATTAGATTTGAATTACAATATTGTTATTTTAAATAGGTTTACAGTACGAAAATGAATGTGGGGGACATTTTTCAGTTTTACCATTTCTGACCTTGCAAACTTGCATCTTGTCTGATAATGATAGTACAACGCAGGGACAAAAATGGCTATGCAGTTACTGGTTGCTCAAGTGCAATCCATTTAGCCAGAGTTGTCATTTTTAATCGCCAGCACATTTTAAAAGGTCCATTCCCCATTCAGATACATAAAGGATCTTTCTACGTATATTTTATTCACTAGTGTGCAAGCTACCTCGACCAGAATGTAAACTTTCTGTGCTTTTACAAATGTCCACTACTGCAGTGTGGTACCTATCTAAAAACTTAAACAGTTACATAAATACAGTAGTTTCAAAAGTTATCAACATAGGACTTTTAGCATACTCCTGTTACTGGCTACCAATTGAGTGTTTTAACTGTTTTCAAAAACCACCTTCAATAAACCATATGAACAAAAACCTAAACATAGTCAAGATAGTTTACAAAATGCAAAGATTTTAATTATTGTCTGGAAATTGTGTGTTCTAAAAAGTGTCGCAAGATATTGCCAAATATTAAGTAAAATATTGCTTGTAGTGTGAAAGATGTTTTAACTCTCGAAAATTTGTACACTTCATAGTGGTTTGAAACCTTTATATAACATATATTTGACTTTTTAAAACATGTCTTGCAGTGGTAGTATGAGAGAACTGTTTAGAAATTAAAGTCATTGACCCTTACAGCTTGCATATTGTTTAATTATGTAAGCAATATACATAGTTTAATGTTTTGATTGTTGCTGACATGCATATACTGTATTTTTTTTTTTTTAATTGCGACTTACTTTATGTCTTTGATTTGTTTAATTTTCCTCAGTTATATTCAACATAAAAAGTTGTGTATCAAAATTTATGTAGAAAGGGGGTGTTGGTTGTAGTCGTCGTAGTCGTCCCCAGTCTCTGTTTAAGTTACTGTCGCAAATTATTTTTATGGGTGGAAAGAAGTCTTGCCCAATGAGCTGTCTTGTTTCTGCTAATTATAATTGTTATCCTACCCCGTATTCAAACAAATATGTACTGTGAGACTGAGCACTGGTGTTTGAAACAGTCTTTGATAAATGCTTGTACAGTAGTTGTGTTTTTACTGGACGTTGATAATAGTTCTGTATAGCTTCATACTTTATGTGAATTTATGGTCTTTTGAAATAAACATTTCACAAAAGATAACAGAAAGTTTTGCCGATGTAAATAATTTATTTGCTTATCTAGCTTGTTTAAAGTCCTTCACATTCAGTATTGACAATTCATAGCTTCTTTTAATGATTATTTTCAGCTTTGTTTATTTACTTATTAAAATATATCCAAGTGTGATTTGTGCATCACTTTTTTAAATTTTACTTATCCATTTTCAATATTGCAGACACAAAACCTGCATATAATCATTCTAACATGCTTCTATAAATTCAGAACTGTATCAATTATTGATGGCAACAGGGGATGGTGTTCCAGAAAATTTTACTTGCTGTTCATAAATCTTGTCTTTACTAACTGAACTGAGTACATGTAATACACGTACTGTATTGCAACACTACAGTCTATGTATTTACAAATAAAATTGTTGAGTTACATCCAGCAGCGATTTGTTTTTCTGGTTGTTATTAGTGAATCAGTTGGTTACACAGTTTTCTTTGTACTTTTTCCAAAACTATGCAACACTTCAAACAATAATGATGGTTTCAATCATTGAATGTTCTGCTGTACATATTTATTACTATACTGTATCTGTTAATATGACAGTGCAGACATTCAATGATACAAAAGGGAAAATAGTTGAAGAGTTGCAATGAAGGTTTTTAAAAGTACAAAGAAAAATTCATTGAACAATAAATACAATTTATAGTCCACTTGTGAAGTGAAAAAATATTTTTGTAGTGTACAAAATAATTGTTGCAGTAGTGTTATTCGTAATTACTGAATTGGTGCAGAAATCAGTGTCACTTTTAATACAGTATGATGAAAAAATCCTTCGTACAGAGAGCAAGACCAGTCTTACTGGGCGTATAAAGTTGGTTATATATTTTATCTGCATGAGACTGCTTGTTATAAATTTAACTAGGGAGAAAATTAAATTTGGTATGATTGTTTAAAAATTTTCACGTTTTTGAAACAGTTATAAGGAAAATGCTTGTTTAAGAGTGCATGGTACATAATTCAACGCTAAAAGCATTAATTTATAACTGTAGGTTTTTTGAAGCCAATTCATGAAAATTAAAGAATAGCAATCCTAGACAATAGTTTCAGCCAACGTTTTAAACAACATTATTTTCAGTGTTATGAACTTCTTAGGCACAATCTCTGACACCGGAACCTCGTGCATTAAACTGCGGTGCAAGAGATCACGCGTAACAAATGAGTAATTCTGGATAAATATTTACTCATAAAGTTGGCGAATACCATTATCTAGGATTGTCATGAGTATTATATCTATATTTGCTTCGAAAAAAGCATAGAAATCAATTGATATTTTCAGCATTTATTTCTACTACTACGCACTCTTAAGGACCATGTAAAAAATATGAATTGTCTTTGTACATGCGTGTGTGTGCTCTCATGAATCGAAAAACCGAGTACAGTGGAATTTCGTTACAACTAATTTCAATGGCAACAAAAATTGTCTTTATAGCAGATTGTTGTTCTATCCAAATAATTTTATATGTACAGGTTATGGAGGGATGGTGCACTATAAAGTTGTTGTTATAGGGCAGATGATGTTATAAACGAGCATTCACTATATCTGATTATGAGCAGACATAAAGCCTGTGGAAGACAGCCACTACAGCTGTTGGCAGTTAGGGCCAGATCCTTCGAAAGGATCCACAATTTTTAAGTACTGTACCTGGGAATAATCTTAACAGAAGTCATACCATGTCAGACAGGTCAAAGCATGAAATTCAAGCTGGAAACAAATCTTACTACAGTATGTACTGTTTCTATCAAATATTTGTTATCTAGTCTCTTGAGGTTTCAAACTCTAGCTATATAGGTAATACACAAATTGTACTGTGTGGATGCGAGGCAGTGTGTGTCCATAGGATGTCCAGCGACCGGGAAATTTACAGAATTTTACGTACAGTGGGAAATGTACGTGAATAATATATATTTCATAAAAATTCTGGGAATTATCTGCAGATGTTTTGTTCACTATAAGCATAGTACGTTGCCCATGTTTTCAGGGTCATAACTTATCTGAGGTAGACTGGTTGAAATGCTTCGGCTACTTTTGCCTTTTCAATCTGCTACGCCTGGACCGAACGAAAGTGTGCACATGTGCCAACACTGCAACGCGCTGCAGACACATGTAGTTTTGACGCCACATATTCGGCTCTTTCGAAAGTTTATGAGGGTAGAGTAGATCAGCCAAAATTACACTTTTAAGTTGTTCGAAATGTAACCTGAGTGAAATTAACCCATTTTGAATGTTCACCTGGCAACCTCTTGAGCAGGGTAAGTGGCAGTTAGCAAACCAATATCTCCATTTGGCACGAAAAAAAATGTAAACAGCAGACAACCAAAACCACAACAGGTGTTTTCTGAAACTCACTCGCAAGAGTAGTGTAGGTTATCTCAGTCATGTGACCAGCTTAATTACATATAGAACTTAAAGTACACCTGTAATACTTTTCCGGGTAAATGACAAGTTGATCAAAATGCAGTCAGTTGAAATTTTGGAACACAGGTAAATGTCGTCAGGATTGAATTTTGAACGCAAACTTGAAATGTGGCTGACCTACCATACCATCGTGAATTTTCGTCAGCTCCTCTCTAAATAAAACTGCACATTTGACGCCCAACCTTGCAATGGAGTTAACTAATTGGCGAAGCTTGACTGGTTCAGGGCGCCCATGATTGGCCAATAAATCATGGATGGACAGGGTCTTGCAAAAGTTCCCAAGAGATGGCAATACTGTTGCACTCCGGGACGCTTATGGGAAAACTAAAAAACAATTACGAGAAAATTTAATTTTTTGCTTTTTCGATTATCCAGTGAGATGCTCTTATACCAAATGATAGCTACGTTTGATCATATTATACCTTTGTGTGCATCCATGCAATTGGCTCCATCGATTCATGTTTAGGATGCAAGAAAACTTAAATGATCGTAACTTTGTGACGTAACGAGTCTTTCTTATAAATTACAAATAGGCCACTAGTTAAATTTTGCAACTAAATTATAATGCATTTGGCAAATATAGAATTTCTGTAATTAGAAATACTTGCTTATTTATCCAAACGAAAGTTAATGAAATTCAGTACTCCTATCAACGTTGTTCCTTTTATTATTCTCTGTTCATTTTCATTACAAGCGTATCTACAACTATTAGTACTGCATTTTTAGTGAAAATGTCTACGTCTTAAATTAGTGTGTAAATTACATTAATACAAAACACATTTTCCAGCTTGAAAATGTAAATACTGGACGTGACATGTTGTACTATGTGCTGTATGTTTTCACTTTTTTTTTACTTGTGTAATTGTTGTTCACGTGTAGTAGGGCATGGTTTTGCTCAAAATGTATATTATTATTAAAATTAATATGTGATGAAAGTTGCGTTTTTGTCAGGGCTACTGCTATAATTTATATATTCCGAGTTTGGACTGTGAAGTACTAAATTTGATATTTTCAATTTGTATGTACAACTCAGGTGTACAAACAAATTTTTGGCAGTGGTGTTTTTTTTTTTTTTTTTTTACTATGTCTCTTTAATTCCTGTACTTAGAAATCTATTTTGCAGAATGCCACATATCTGTTTGTTGTGTAGTTGTACCCCCACATACATTTTCTCCCAATTAGATGAAGAGGATGTAGGATGTTTTACCAAGTGCTTTTCTTGCTGCCACTGAAAGAGTACCTGAACGAAATAAGAACAAAACAGCTACGAGAGATGCTATCTTGCTTTCAAAACCAAGGCAGTGAATATAAGTCTTAGATACAACTAAAGAAATGTGCGTTATTAGACAGCTGTCGCAGTTTATTGACCATTTTGCTGACGGCGAGCAGTAACATACATATTTCCACTGCGATTGTCATAGTTTGCAGTGTATGCACAAAAGTATTTTCTTTACAGCACCTGTATTGTTTTTAGTTGCGCATGCGAGACATAGGCATATGGTGAGCCATTCAGTATAGCATTTATTGTAATTTCTCTGTTATTGTTTTTCTTTGTATGGGAATTCTGAGAAAAGTGCGGGAAATGTACGGGGAATTGGACTCTGGCTGGACACCTTGGTCCAGTAGTAATTAGACATGGACAGCTTTGTCATTTTTGAGTGGAAAGTCTTGTAGAAGAACTTTGGTCCATTATAAGAAGTAGCCACTAGTGAATGGCAGATTCTGTATAGCCTTGAGCTGAACTAGAAATTCAACAGCTAGATCTTCATTGGCCTGATGAGAATGGGTGAATACTCACCAGTGGCCATTGAAGTATCTCTATTTTACTTTCGAAGGTTGCTGGGAGTTCAAGGAAAAGGGAGGAGAGGGAAGCCATTTGAACCTGCTGCAGATCGACATGGTCGACTGGTGGCAGAGGGCAGTTGAGCCTGGAGCCTTGCCCAGTCCAATGGGCCTGATCACAAAATGATGAAAACAGCATCACTGTGCAGGTACATTTGTCAGTCACCTGTTATCTCAATAGTGATAGTAGATAGGCTAGTAAACAGACCTGTATTTCTAAGTCTAAGGTTTAAATATTAATGATTCATTCTTCTTTGTAGTTATGTGAAAAGTCTTAAGAGCGACAGTGATATATTAACAAATTTTTTTAATTTCACGAAAGTAGTTTTTTGGGAATGTATAAATAATCTATTTTGTACTAAGCAATATTTTGATAGGAATACACAGTTGTACTCAGATAATTATATTTGCAGGCAGGTGAGTTAACAAATTGGTCAAGTAGCCAAGGCTTTTACTAACAGAGGTTACCCCAACTATGGGTAGACAGGCAGATCCACCAAGCCTTTCTAACACCAAACCTAAAATCAGAGACAGTAACTCTAACTTCTCTTTAATAATTCCTTGCCATGAAAGCCTCAACAAACTAAGGACAATAGTCAACTATGGTCAAAAGATATTTGCTTCCTCACCTTTACTCATGGCCTATTCTCAAACCCCCTAGATTTCTTTTTATGACTGCCAAACTTCCGAAGGAAATTGGAGCGTCCTAAAATACCACCCAACTCTGCTCTCAGCACGATGAGCACACCGAGGTAGTCCCATCCGTGCAGTAGTCCTCACTGCAGCACTTGTGCTGTACGTAAACTTTCCACTTCTTCCCTTAGCCAACTCGCCTACAATCTATTCCTGATTCAAGGCAAATAAAGTTGTGCAACATAGAACTGTGCAACATAGAACTTAGTCTACTAGCTACACTATACCCTGTGCATTGCAGAACACAGTGGACTAACTACAAACACATTATGGGCAGATACCAAATAAGCCAGTACCAATGTAAACCCACAGGAGAAAGCAATTGCTTCAAATGCAGCATCCCATACATTAACTTTTAAGCAATGGTTTTAATACCATAGTGGTGAAGACTTTACCACCAACGAACATTAGTGAAGAATTAAGATACTGGGAACAAATACATCACAAAATAAAGACAACCACCATGCCTTTAACTTTTTTTTCTGTTTCAAAAGTAAAATAATTAGAAGTATGCACCTGAAAATGTTTAAAATTGATTAGCTTACTAATACCTACATGATTTGCATAGTTTAAAGTAAAACAGCCCTCTCCTTCACCTTTGTGCACTAAACATATATGTATAGTTAGTGAGACTAACTTACAATCAGTTGTAACATTTTTAAGATGTGAGGAGAGCAACAACCAAGTTTTGGTAAGAAAAAGTAGTTGCAATGTAGTACTGTACTGTAGTAAATATTGTACCTTGGAATTCCAGTGTCCACTTGAATTTCGCCCACTCACCACAGAGAAGCTGGCTTCAGTGTATGTCCGCACCGGCTCGACAGAGTTGAATTCCATCATTTGGCAGAGTGTAGTGCAAGTCCCCAGCACTAGTGCCAGTCCGATATTTAAGAGCCAGTGGCACCTCATTGTCAGAGTTCACCCTGTAAAGGTACAGTGCTCAGAGAAATCTTAAAATATTAATTGATATTTCTATTCTCTCAGACAAACTAATCCATCAGCTTCACATAATTTTTACAGGTACTGTAAATAAAATATACTCATGTTTGTATGTTCTAGAACTTACAGTAGTGTACTGGTAATCCTAATTACTGTTATTGGAAGAAAGACCTATTTTTATTACTGGATTGTCGGGTAACAGAACTTCTTCCTATACTGCAGTACTGAGCAAAAAATTTAAATTTTGCGGTACAAGTACAGTAACATTAAACACGCTGTCAAGTGTTTTGAAATTCAGTATTGCATCAGCCAACTGATTTATATTAATGTACCAAATACATTTTACTGTTTTTTCTGACAAAGCCTAACAATTGGGGACCTGAATTCCAAACCATGCTCACTCCAAAATTTAAGAATTAACAAAAAAATGTAATATCTTTATTGCATGCATTTATTTCTCTCTGAAATATGTTGCTAACCATAATCAAAGTATTGTATTTTGATTATAAACACATTAAAGATAGATATAAATGCACCTAAAAAAAGATATTACCTTTTATTGATGTTTCTAAAATTTTAGGAGTCAGCAAGGTTTGGAATTCAGGTCCACAATTAAAGTTTGTAGAATAAATGTTAATGTGAAGTATTTTATAGTCATCGTAGTGTTGCGGCGCTGCATTGCTACACTGCAAAACTGGATTTTAATGGTTGGTATTATTTTGTACTGTTTATTATTTTTGTGTGCATATTTTATTCATATTTGTGAATTTTTTATGTTCAATGCGTGATAGAAGAATTATGACAAAAAGGAAACCAACAAATTTTATCAATTTTGTATACAGTTCCCAAGATAGAATATCCCATTCATGAAAATCGTAAAACCACCATTCGCGAAAATGACATGTCCTATAACAATGGGGAAAATATAAGGATAGAGTTCTAGTCAGATATTTAGGCTACAGTTTTACACAATATTAGTATAATTGTGTTGCCATGTTCACTTTTGTGTACTTAAAATACAGTGAGTGCTGTTAAAGGGCCAGGGATTGCATAGGTGCTGAGGCTGCTGTTTGCCTTATTACCTCTAGGCACAAGATGCTCAATTGGTATCATTCTCACTCTGTTTAAATTAGTGTGTGAGGGGAAGATGGACTTTAGTTGAGCACCTTGCACTTAGAGGTAAAATGAGGCAAGAGGTAAGTAAGCCTCAGAACTCTCATTCTTCCAGGTCCCAATTGTACTCGTAGTCCAAAATCACTCAGATTTGCCACAATATGATATTATTGTACATATCAAATGCTAGGATATACTTTTACTCTAGTATCTCAAACAAACTAAATGCCATATTCTTAGAGATGCTATTTTATGACATTCTGTACAGTGAAAAAATTAAAAGTTGTATCTGTAAATAATTATTTTTTACTTTTTCTGTAAAAAAGTAGTATTACCAGAACAGTTATTTAAAGAGATAAGAGGTATATGTGCTGCAGCACACGAGTTCTCCTAAACCAGTGCACTAGCTTGATGATAACCCAGCAAAAAAGGCAAGGTTTAAAGCTGGTACATGTCTTTTGATCTGTAGTCAAGTACTCCGGAATTTACTGGCTTTAATTTTGTAGGTTACGTCACATTGTAGACTAAATTTAGAACTTTCACATAAATTGGCGAATTTAGAGAAGTTAGTCACAAAATAATATACTTCACTATAATCCAATACTGCTGGTTTATTAAATTTCGATTTACATCGGCACAAAATACACTGTTCGTCTAAATATGATGGATCTGGTTCACAGAAAATTACAAGCAGAAACGCAGCAAGACTATATCAGACGATTAGGCGAGACAAAGTCAGAAAATTTAGCACACGGTGAATACACACGCGACGATGAAGAGTGAGTAGCCATCCTGGCTCTCAGCACCTAATGGCCTACACGTATGGGCGGAAAAGAATTTTGTTGAGTTCAAAAGATGTCCGAAAAGAAAGGTTACAGAATAAAGACCACAGCGCTACCTGTACATGTTACATTTGCCACTCCCGAACTTCACTTCGTAAAAATATTTTGGGCAGCAGACCCGCGCACGTCCGGTCTGGATCGCATCACGACTTTGATTACCGATAACCTAAAACATGGCGAAAGCAAAACATTCCAAAACGAAGGGCGAAGGGGCGCCACACGCTGTGCTCTCATTGGCTGGTTCTCTGTGGCGTGACCCTCGTCACTCGTTCAATTATCTAGAACCCTCTAGGCCACAACTAGAAACTACGCATTAAAAAACAAACTGCGCCAAAACTCCCGCGGAAATAACCAGAACCCGAAAAGGAAAACAAAGCTACTGCCTCCTACCGAGGCCACCTGGCCATAACGACAAACATTACACCCTATATAGAACATACGAGAAACAAAGAACTGCATCTTTACTACTCCAGAAAGGAAGAGTAAAGATGCAGTTCTTTGTATCTCGTATGTTCTAGATAAAATTACTCTTCCAGAAAGGAAGAGTAAAGACGCTGTTCTTTGTTTCTCGTATGTTCTAGATAGGGCACCAGTTTCTGTAAATGTTCTAAATTTGGTCTACAATGTAACGTAACCTACAAAAGTATTGTCAGTAAATTCCGGAGTACTTGACTACAGATCAAGACCTATTTACCGGCTTTTAACCTTGCCTTTTTGGCTGGGTTATCATCAAGCTAGTGCACTGGTCTAGGAGGACTGGTGTGCTGCAATTTTGTTGCCCAAGTGGGGCACAGGTACAAGAGGAAGAC
Source organism: Medauroidea extradentata (assembly GCA_003012365.1). Taxonomy (NCBI): domain Eukaryota; kingdom Metazoa; phylum Arthropoda; class Insecta; order Phasmatodea; family Phasmatidae; genus Medauroidea; species Medauroidea extradentata. The sequence continues at coordinate 27,937 of PNEQ01022947.1, forward strand.
AAGATGTTACAGTGCATACATTGATTTTTCAGAAATGTTTTGCTGGTAACTCCTCTTAAGAAAATTTAACACATTTCTTTAATGAATTTGTCCCTATAACATATCAAACGTTTCTAGATGTTTAAGAGATAAAGAGTCTTTAAGATATTGTGATTGTTCAGTGTATTCTGTAATTCACCCACTGCCAAGTTTCCGTACTGGGGCTAGAACTGAACTGAATCAGTTACAGAGAGGGAAAGTTATTATTATTATTGTTGTTGTTAGGATAAGTTTAAAAGAAATAATGGACTGTTACTGTGATATAAATATACTTTTAAAAATAGGAAATTCCACCTACCTCGCTCAAAATATTATTTTTAATTCGTTAGGAGTTGTGGAACATCTGCAGGGATAAATTTCATGTTTGTAACTACAGACAGTTGTGTTCTCAGCCTGTTAAATTTCTGTACAGTAATTATATTGTTCTTTTTTTTTTATGATAAGTTTGAATTTTTTTCTTTGTCTTTAGTATTCTTGTAAAATACTTCAAAGTACTTCACAAGCAGCTCATTTGTGAAATTTTTTGTGTACTATTTTGACCTTCAATAGTAATTTTAATTTAGTGCAGCCTAGTTTGGTTAACTAATTTGTTGTTATATTCATGTATGCACTACTTTCTGCAAGATAGTGTTTTTATATTATGTATTTAATTATTTATAAAGAGAGACAAATGCTGCCATGCACCTAATTACGTATTCAAATTAGAGAAACAAGTACTCACATGGTATCTTGAGGCTTGATAGTGACACAACAGACAGATGACATACATTTGGTGCAGAAGCGCGTTTCGCCACAAAGGTGGCTTCCTCAGGCGAAGAGTAGACAGGTACTGCAAGATGGTGGGCAGTAATTGGTTAACTTAGTGTTATGTGAGGTGTTATCTGAAGTTAATGTCAAGTGGCTGTCTGGATTTGGTTATGTACTGGTGAGCCAGCTCCCATTGCCTAAGTTCTGCACTGCTGGTGGATGGTGTTAAAGCTTTTAATACCCTGGTGGTGTAGCAAGAGTCAGGTCCAGGTTGTGATGTGCTGCTTGGGCCGCAACTGGCTTGTCCCGGGAGTCCACATTAGAACTAGCTAGAGCCATTCGTCCCCTGCCAAAGTGTTGGTGGTGAGACCTATGTACTCTGTTGTACAATGTTTGCATTGTAGCTGGTAATTGAGGTTCTCAGTGGCACAGTTGTGGCTGTCCAGGATGGGGTAGGTTTGGCACATGTGCCGCAGCATGGACTATTGCATGGATGTGATCCCTTGGTAGTAGTAGGTGTCTCGACTATTTCGCTAGGTGGTAGTTTGGGACGAACTAGTGTATTTTGAAGGTTAGGAGGGCGTTTGAAGACTGGTCTAAGAGCTTTTGAGAATAAATTCTGGGTGAGTGGTGAAGACAATTAAATTTTGTGATCAGAGTTAAGAGTGGTTTTCAGTTTTTATAGGCCGTCATGATAGGACACCACTAGAGGAATATCATTGCTGTTAGTCTTTGTAGCTTGTCCTTGTCTGAGATAGCCCTCTAGATTTGGTTGTTAACCAGTTGTTTAGGGTAGCCTCCGTCACAGAACGCCTGAGCTATCTCAGACAAGGGAACAGCTATGACTTACAGCAATGAAATTCCTGTTGTGATGTCCTATCATGAAGGTCTAGAAAAACTGAAAAGCACCACAGTACCATGTATTTAATTATTTACAATTTGTAGTAGCGTTCTTCACAATGTTTAATTTTTTATTACCGTAATATTATCATTAAGTAATGTAAACATTTAATTAATAGTAGTATTTTCTTTGCATGACAAATTGTGTTTCCATTCCGGAAAGCTTCAAATCAATAATTTTTTTCCACTCTTCTAAAAACAAGCTAGTGTAGTTTACCTGTTAGGTTGAAAATATGATGTCCAATTAAGTGATACTTGTTTAGGAGCAGCACAACTGATGTCAGCTGTTCAAAAATTGTTTTTATACTAGAATTATGACGGACCAACATTTACAAGCAGCAGTACTGATGTCATCTGGTGATATTGTGTTCGTCTGGGGGCAGTTGACATCTGTTTGGTTCCAAGGTCGTGGTCTTGGCAACCTTTAATCAGTTTCTGTGATTAGAATAGCAGTTAAGACGCAATAGAGTAGTCGAAAGTCAATTTATTTGATGACTGGCACAAGCTAAGTCCTTCGTGTACAGTATTCCGTTAGATTGTTTTGTGTGTCTTTGTAATTTTGCAAAATAAATGTTTGCTTTTTGTTTTTTATATTCCGTTGGTATATTTTCCTTCTGCAGCGTACTCAGTCTACCCAATTTTCTAAGATCACCAGCAATAGTAATGGCTTAGATGTTGCCATTAAAAAGGGTGATTTGGGACATAAAAAAATTTTCTCTCCTTGGATGTTAGATCTGTGTTATGATGTTGTGACAGTTATGACTGGAGACACAAAATTGCAATATCTGTACTCTCAGTCGACACATTTAATTACAAAAAAAAAAAAATATATATATATATATATATATATATATATTACAAACATCTGAAATGTGTAATTTCATGTGTCTCGTATCACACTCTTTTACTATGCTTAATTAATAAGTGTATATTAAAACACTTTTTGATGTTACTTTAAAATGGTTTGTAAACTGCACATTAATTATATTGCCACTAATTAGGGACTCTATGAGCACAGTGATTTTCATTTCACAGAACATAGATGGTGTTCATTGATTGAGGATGCAAGTCATGTTGTTTATGTAATGCAGGGTTTTTTTTTCTTACAAATTTAGAGATACAGTTTTGTAATATTGCCACTAATTTTAGATACAGTAGTACATATGTAGTTTCATTTTCCAAATTAAGGAATGTGATGTGATTTCTGACTGTGCATGTAGTAATCACGGACAAAGTGAACTTACAAGGTTTTCAGACCATTTATGTATGTGACAATACCCTGTGTGGTGGTGGGTTAGAATACTAACACAGTTGACCCGTGCTTGTCGTAAAGAGGCGGCTAATCAGGGTGTGTTTGGGACCTGAAATTTTTTGCGCTTTTAGCTCATGTTTCTTACTTCATATTCTACAGTCTCGTGACCTTTTTTCTTTCCTTCTCACCAGGTCCCATTGTATCTTCCTTCTGTCATTTATCTTCTGAGGCCAGAGCTGCTCATCTTTCTAATATGGACCTGCCCTTGTTTATGAGTGCTGCCTCTGAATTATGTTACATCGCAGCCCTCGCTAATACAGTCGGGGAAGTGGTGCCCCAGAGTGAAGATGTTCATGTAGCACTCATTAATGTAGAAATGAGCGGCGAGGAACTCTTTTTCAATAGTAAGGATACGTTTTCCAAGCCACTTACGTGTAATTGTCTCAGCAGTTTCTGCATCTTTTCGAAGATGGGCTTGTGCTTGGGCTCTGACTGAGCCTCGGACTTGAGTTGCTGCACTTGTGGATGTATAGCAGGCTTTTGTTAGGGTAGCATCTTTAGCAGGCTAATGAGCTGCCGCTCTAGGTGTTGGGCCTCACGTAAGACGCTGCTGATGTTTTCCGACTTGCGCCGCTGGAGTTTGCACGGGATTAGTACAACTGCTTAGGCACTTGGCCGTGTTTGTAAATGAACAAGGTTAACACATAATTTTAGTATTACAGTTTAGATTTTCTCTTTCAAACATTTACATGTTATGTGGCTCAGGTGCCTTGTTGGTTTATTTAGGCAGTTTCATATATTTACAAGGTTTCTGATGGCAATAGTTATGTTCCTCACTTTCAAGGATTAAAAAGACAGAACGCCTGAAGGCAAATATTATAGTATTATTATATGCAACATTTATCTATACATTAGCGGCAACACTGGTGTGACATTATAAAATTATGTCCATGAGCTTTGTAGGACTGTATTTCTAACCTTTAAAAAAATGTGCGACAAGCATAAATAAATTCTTATAGCAACTACAGGATGTGTCAATGTGACCAAAAAGGGTGCCTTTATTAGTCACAGTTTAGCGAACCCATCTCACTAGCCCAGCACGCAAAACTAGGTGTGTAGTCTGTATCCATATGATATATATGTGCACCCATGTAGCACCACTTGGTACCACCCTAGCGGGAAGGGTTGTCATGGCTATTCTGCCCGGGCACCTAAGCCCGCTGAAATGACGTGTTACCACTGTATGGAGAAGTCCTCTGAAATTGCACCAAACTGTGTATTATCTATTGTGTGATGTTTTCCCAAGAAGAGGAATAAAGCTGGCCTCACTCAGGTTGTACTAGTTGACCATGGTTTGCCGCAGTGTAGATTTTGGTGTGCTACTATTTGCAAAGTATAGATGCAAAGGGTAGCTGCTCCTATGTACTGTTTAGGTCTGTGGGGTGTAGGTCCTTCCCACCCAAGGGCACAAAACATGAAGTGTTTGAACTGTTGGCTTTTTTTTCCTTCCTCTTGAACAGCAGGTTGAGGCTGACTGTTCTCAGCAGGGAGGGGGAGGTATTCTACTATGGCTTTCAAAAGTACTCCACGGGATTACTTCCTGAAGAGCCGAAAAAAGACAACAGAGCAGTAGTGAAACCGATTCAGATAGCAATTTGGCAGTTATTTATGAAGAAAAATGTGACGTCTGCACTTTTTCTGGTAGTAAAAAGGGCCCGAAGGGCACATATTCAAGAAAGTGTTGCCCTTTGAACTCCAGAAAGGCATAGATGATGCTACTGGTGGTGCAGCGACTGCAAGAAAATCAAAACAAAACACAATTGTTTATACTATTGACATCAAATACTGCTCAGTCGTGTGGGCTACAGGCAATGAAAGTCTTCACTGGAGTGACAATGAATTTGCCTGTTGAACTTATGCCTCTTGTACTGAATTTGAGCAAGGGTGTAATTTGGTGTCCTAACCTGATCAATTTCCATGATTCAGAACTGTTGCAGGAATTCTGTACACTGTGTATGACACATATTTGTTGAGTCACAAAAAATGTAATGGTGTACATGGCATCTTAGTACTTCCAGGAACATTGAAAGTTGTTTGTCTGAATGTACATGTGAAAAAGTTCATTCCTTCAGCACTCCGCTGCTACAACTGCCAGAAGTACGGCCATTCGTCGGCCAATTGCAAATCACCTTCAGTATACCTGAATTGTGCCGAACCAGTACATCCTGATAATGCAAAGTGTAGCAAACCTTTGACATGTTTCAGCTGCCAAGGTAAATTTTCAGTGTAGTCGAAGGAATGCCCTACTTTGCAAGAGTAGCAGTGCATACAGACAATCTGAACAACAGACGACATTTCGATAGGCGAGCCATGCAAAAAGTATAAAGCCCAACAAGGGCCTCAGTCTTCCTTTTCTTATAGTACAGTCACCACTTTTCACAGACCTATGAAGGATGAATGTACCTAGATTGTTGATGTGGCAACACAGACTAAGGAGTCTGTAGTTACTTAGGAGACACAAATGGTCCAGACCAAACGGACCCCGAAAGTCAGGACACAGTGTGAACCAAGTCATAACTTCCTAACAAACCTGATCTAGAAAACACTCACTGACAAGCACCATCAAAACAGGTGGATCCACTATTGCATACGGATAGTTCAGCCAAGTCAACAACAACTCCTGGTAATTCTGCTGCTCCGCTACAAGCAGTAATAGCGCCATCTTTTCACCACCATGCCAACCTGCCCCAGAGGTGTCAAGGCAGATGTAGTTGTGGATTACTTGGCAAAAGGTGACGATGGTTCCCACTTTATTAAACATCTTTTGAACAGGCATAAGGGACAAATAACCAAAGAGACCACAACTTTTCTTTCTTATACACGATATCCCTTCATCCATATGAATGCACAGACATAGTTTAGGTAGAGCCTAAATTAGTTGAGTTTGGTTGGGTGGGTACATTTTGCTATGCATCGCCCATTAAAGTGGGGTCCAGGGGTCGTGCCTGTAGAAAAATTTAGATTTCAAAATGCAAAATGGTGCTACTTAAGTATGTTTCATGCGTTATTGCAGAATATATCACTGGTGGAACAATGTTATATATTTGTCTGAGAAAATCAATTTTTAAAACTATTTTACAAGGACCGAATTATAAAATAATTTTTGAAAATTAAAAGTAGCTGCCTTTTTTCTTATGTTGACTTCCGCGATAAACACAACTTTTATTTCTAGGAGCCTGCAAAATTAGCGTTTGTACTTGAGTAAAGACTATATACTCCACTGTGCTATATACGCTGCTCCCAGTTTAAATTATTTTTTATCTGTGTGACTAAGTCACATCGTGTCCACCATCTACCTGATTGCGTCCATGTTTTAACCATTTCACATAAAAGTACAAGGGCAAAATTATTAAGCACACAAAAACTCGAGCACTTCTTTTATTTGCAACGTGTTCCCAAATTATATTTCATGTCACATTTTCGAGTCTTCTCAAAGAAGAAATATTCTCTACTTTCTCCTGGGACAAATGTTTTAAACTCTTTAATGACTCTATTGACTGAAACTGCAGCAGTTATTTCTTGCTCTACAAACAGCAAAAATTCATTATCAAATCTGTCCTGTGTCATTGTGGACTGAATTTCCATTTTGACATTTAACAATTTGGTAAATGCTTGTTCAGCACCACAACTTGTCGGCTCCTTGATACTAAACAGAAGTACTAGCGAGAAATTACAGTAAAAGTTTGTATGCACACGTGCTGTGGATTTCGTGACTACTCCAGTGTAACATGTAGCCATGGCCTGATATCTCTATTGGCCAAACGTTGACAGTCCTGTTAACTTTGGGCCCAGCCATCAGTCATAAATTTGGCTATAGTTATACAGTTTTGTTATTTATTTTTTTCGTCGTTTATTGTTATTAAATGGCGTCGTAGCTAACCAGACTTTAACGTATTTTCGGTTTTGTTTCGGTAAAATGCCGAGAAATTGTTATATGTGAAGTTTAAGCAATAATTCAACACAGGTTTCCAGTTGTTAAGGAACTTTCTCTATTCGAAGAGTGATGCATGAGGTGAATGGATTAAGGGCGTTCACGTGGCAAAAATTCATAATTTTATATTTGCACTCCATAGTGATCACTTTATAGATGTTATTTGTGACTACATTTTTCATTTTTTTTTTCTTCAACTCTCATAGTTTTCCCACAGTGACATGACATTAAAAATTTGCAGGTTACGGGAACGTGGTAATAACAATGACCAAGTGTCTGATTCAAATGAAATAATTTTAACTGAAATTAGATATGGGCAATATACTAAAATATTTAAAAACACATAATGAAATTCCTTTGTACATATTTAAAAAATCTGAAAAGGATAGCAATCTACTTCATTTATGGCAAATTTTAAAAAAATACAATTGGACTGTTGTGTGAATTTAAATATTTTAGCATATTGCCCTTAATATCTAATTTCATTGTAAATAATTTAATTTGTGTAAGACACTTGGTTTTTGTTACTACTATGTTCCCATAACTTGTGAATTCTGACTTTGGCATGCTGTTATGGAAAAACGGTTGGAGTTAAAAATTTTTACAAATAGAAAATCTATAAAACGAACAATCACTTTGCCGTGCAAACATAAAATTATGAATTTTTGCCACGTGAACACCCTTAACAAGATGCCATAGGATGTTCGATTATTATTGTTATTATGTTTACCGTTCACCCCAGAAATATTTTTCTTTATGTTTGGAGTAAAAGTCATTATAGAAGACTGAATACGGAAATATGCATACATTTAAGATTTATTTTACGCCAAACTAAATAGTACAGGTAATTTTTATTTTTTTAAATGTTAAGGCAGCGCCCCAATTTTCGCCCAAAATTTTGATCAAAAACATTAGGCTTATATGTGAGTAGATATAGCCTTATTTATGCTGCACTCTGTTTTAAAGGCTTTTCTCGCAAAAGAATGCCAGCTTGAGATAACACTCCCAGTCATAAAGTTGGCCTTCCCTGTCAACTGCCACACAATCTTCACCTGGGCTACCACCGTAGTTGTTGGGCTGGTTTGTCCTCCAGTTCTGGTATCCTACGTCTTGAAGGGATTCACCTGCAATTGCAAGTACACCATAATGTTGTTAGTACGTATTTATTTTCATTTTGGAAACATTTCAGTAAAAATAGAATTAGTTGTGATGGAAATTATTGGCATGTTGTCAGATAAATCGCTAATAGATTTTTTACTTGTCATTATTGGCTACGTGGCCTACTGAACTACATTGTCCACTTTTAATGTGTTTGAGCTCATTAGCAGTCAACGTGGGGCCTGAAATATTCTAGTCATCGTTACTTTATATTCTAAGCAAATTGGTTGTGTGACTATTTAAATTATTATGACAGTTCTGTTGCTTTCTTTGATTGGCTTGTTAAATTATGTCGACAGATCATTACAGTTACAATTAGATGGCTGATAGCATGAATCATGTAACATTTTAAGCAGAGTAAACAGGTAATCTGTTACTAATTATTTTAGTTTTGTTGAATTTTACGTCGCGAGGTCATTGTAGATGGTGACACAATTTTGATCAGGGACATTGACTAGGAAAGAAGTCAGGCCTCAGCCATGGACTTTGGTAAGAAACCATTCAAGTATTCACCTGTAGCGATTTTGGGAAACAGTGGAAAACCAAAATCAGGATAGCTGAACCCAGGAATTAAACAGGGTCATCCGGAATGAAAGTCTAAAGTTTTACTATAGCAACACTGTGCTCGGTATTACCTATTAAATAAAAATGTTTCACAGTAACCTGGAAACATAGTCAACTTATTACAGTCACTCAAAAATGTAAGCGCACACAAAATGTAAACATTGCTACTAATTGTAAATGCAGTGTAAACATTGTTTGTCTAGTAACAATCTTAATGTTTTGAATATGACTACTGTATTTAATATGTTTATATTAATTTGAGAAAGTAAAGTGTAGCTCAGGTAAGGGACATCATAGAAACTACGTTCAGATCTAACCTCCACAACGGCATATTAAGGCAAGGGTTGCGTGGGGATACAGCACAGAGGTTATGTTTTAGCTGCTTCTTTTGGGGTTATTCTGATCTCCAACCTTACTACCACATCCTCTTTCTTTGAAGTTCAACCTAAACATCATAGAAAGGGCCTGGCAGAATATTATTCCCTGGCTAGCAAGCAGTTGAAAGTAGTAAACCTCTGCCTTGACGATATTGTAAGATTGCCAAGTTAAAGGCAAGTTTATCGAAATCAAAGGTTACTGACAATCTTGGTTAACTTTTACTGCCCTGGTAGTTCTTATGCTGGTCTGTTGCTTAATCATCTCTGTATTAAAAAATTTTTTGATACTCTGAAATGTTATTATAACAAGCCTAACTGACTTTATGTGCAAATATGTAATTTTCCTTGGTTGAATGTTTTGTGATTTATACTTTGCAACTGAATGGTGATACTTAAGTTGAATAACAAATCCCGTAGGAAACACCTTACAACTTAGCTGAGGTTATTATGTGCCAGTAAGTACACAAGAAAATATTGCTGCAGTGGGTCAAACAGTTCTGTACAGTATTGCAAGTTTGAAACTGTATGTATGGGTGGATTTAGCAGCTCTGTAATGGCAGGAGGATGTGCTGTGTATTTTAAATAAGATGTTGATTGCAAACCTGCTAATGGGATTTGATGTTCAAAAGTTTTTTTTTTCTGTAATTGTTAATAGTATCATTTGAATTGATTGAGTTTGTTTAAATCCTTTTTGTTTGTGTGTGTGTGTTTGAAATGTTAAGTCATTTGGCCACTGTTTGAAATGTTAAGTCATTTGGCCACAATTTTTTCAAAGCTTACCAAAAATTGTCACGTAGACACCCTCAGTTTCCAGGTCTGTCACACCAACAAATGCCAGATCATTATTATTTGCTCCATGTATACTAGGATGTTTCTGGTACAGTCTCCTCACAATCTTGGCCTCATCTTCTGAGTTGATGATCATGAGGTGAGCCGTCTCAGCCTGGCACTTCATGAGGGCACCGTACCACGTCAAGGGTTCTGCGTGGAACTTGTAGTAGCCTAGACCCTCTGCATGTTGGTAGCCATGGCCTATAACTTCTCTGTAGTCTTGCTTTGGATCCACGTCTTTCTCACTCGTGCCATCCAAGTCAATTGCTGCGTAGCCTGCTGGTGGAACTGAAAGGGCAACCAATGTACATAGTGTTTTGACATCAACTACATACATGTATTTGAAATTAATCAAGAAGACAATCCAAGATACTGTTTGTTCATGAACATAATATGTACCTAAGGCAGCAAAGTAAAGAGGGACAGCAGTTTACTTTGTTCATGTGTGAAAAAGTAGTGGAGGGGATGAGACTAAATATTAAATTATTGGAGGATTGGGATTGCCAAATTAGTTGAAGGGACAAAATTAATTACAAATATTTGGAGTCATCCTACCTGCCTTACAATTGAGTTTATTTTTGGTGTTTCCGATATTTGGGCCCAGAATAATTTTATTCGTTCCCTACTTTATTTTAACTGATCATCTTGGGTAGTTAGCAGCAATACTGTAAGCAAATAATGTTTTGATATGCTTTGTCGGCAGTAGCAAAATTAATTCAGAGTTATATGACAGTTTCAATCTTCTTTCCATAATCACACATTTTGTTTTTGGTGCGGCTTTTAAAATTATGATAATTTCCTTTCATCAAGATCTTTGTATTAACGTAATTTGTTAGTCCCATGACTTTGTAGATGCTGTATTGGTACTAAATATAATGTTTGACAATCAGCCTAATAAAAGCATGTATGTTGTCAAATGTCACACTTCACAGCAGTATACAAATTAGTTTAGTTAGGTAATCATTTTGTACACTACTGTGTAAAATATATTTTTCTATTTTCTAGCAATTTTTTTAATAGTACCACAGTAATTTGCTTGATTTGGCTATTTCAGAGCAGTAACTGTTTTTTTCTGTTACTTAATTTAGGTGTGTAAAGGTTTCACCTTTTATTTGAATTACTTGAAGAGTAGTCAGTAGTTTTAGAACTTGTGAAATGGACTTACTTGTCACTGTAGCATATAAAGAAACCATTTCCCCTTTCTCTGTAACATGGACTTTCTGATCATACTTCATTTTCCAAGCATCATGATCATTTTCTTCCTCAAGTTTCCCTCTGCTTGCACTGTGTGTGAAACGGAGCTGTAAAATGAAGAGGGGTAAGAATCTCAAATTACTCTGAAGAAATATGTGGACATTCTGATAATATTATTTCACATTTGCTGTGCACTTTGTTTATTAATTTTAAACTGATTGTTTGCAATGTTTGTTTTCTTGATTGCTTTAATTTAATTCATCATTAAAAAATTTAAATAAAAAAGTTGTTCCATATCATTTTGTATTCATTAACACATACAGTAGTGCAGCTAAATTTATTTCTAGTTATGGGACTGAAATATTTAAGCATAATTATTCAGAAGAAACTCTTAAAAGTAAGTTTAAAAAAAAATAGTGAACATTTTGTAAAATTATCTATTCTAGAAAGCAAAATTTTTAAAAGTGTTAGTAAAAAAGGGTTTACTGACTGACATATTAAGCCACATCCCAAATTGCTGGACCTATAAATGTTAAAATTTAATTTATTCAATACGTAGTTGATGTTACTCAATCCCACGAATCTATATTTTTGGTTTTATCTTTAGTAGGAGACCCATGAAAGAAATTTTAATGTTGTGACGCGTCTGCGTCTGTGTGTTGTGTAGATCTGTCTGTTGTTGTAGTCACTGTAGTGGGCGTTGAGGTTATGTTACGAGAAGTGCGCCGGATAGCTCAGTTTGATTAGTTTTTCTACACCATCAGCCAGGTTGTAACTTGAAGTGAGACACTCAAGATTCGTCAGTAGTTATATTTATTTCTATAGGTGCATTACATTTCATAATATGCGGTACCGTTCAGTATTGCAATTTGCATTTAAATTCACTTTTCGACAGACGCTTAGCTACCATGATTCTTCCGTCCGACTTTTCGTATGGGTCAAGTTCTACCCAGTTATTAACTTAGTAAAAAAAAGAAACAAACTGACGAAAAAAGAAAGGAATATCTATCACGCATAAACTCGGACCTGTTTTCCTGTTCGTACACCCGCAACACCCATCACCTCACTACTGCCTGTGATAAGGCAGAGAAGAGAAAAAACAAAGTCTATGTCCCTTTTAGTCACGCCAACGGACTTGAGGCTTTCTCCCCCCATCTGCCCGACACACGTCCTTACTCTCGCGCCATCCCTGCACGACTGTTAAGGGCAGACTCCATCCCTTCGCAGGCAGTAGAGCTGGATAGGGATTTCAATGTTAAACTATATTTGCGGTATCTCAGTCAGTTTTAAAGATATCATCTTCGAATAAGGGCCACATTGTAGAATTCGTAGCCTACAATACTGCTATTGAGCAAAATCATGCAATTTAAAGTTCTAACTGTTTTTTAAGGTGAAATCAAACTTTTAAATGCTCACAGAATGCAGGCTATTAGTTATATCCCTTGACTCGTTCAATCACAGTAAAGTTCGAGCTCAGCTGTTTAATAAAGTCCGCGGCGATGATGTTCTAGCTCTTAAAACAAAGGAGCTAGGCCTGATTTTGCACTTATGCGTGGTCCGACATACAACGTGTAACCCG
>PNEQ01022948.1:5545-25365 GCA_003012365.1 Medauroidea extradentata
TTAGTGAGATGATATATCGTCGGTTTACTGCCAAAAGTGACAAAGTCAAAATGAGATAAAATTATAAAAATGCTAGGAATATGTATATGTTGTTCACGAACAATTGCCCAAGTTTAAAGTCTATTCGTCGTTTCGTACTGTTGTGTCACAGTATAGTAACATACCAAATTTTTGTTAATATCTACAATTTAATACTATTTTTAAACGAAATAGCATTCATGACTTAATCACTTTTGACAGTATACCGACGATATATCAGTTGATATTGTAGAGGAACCTAAGTGGAAAGCGAACTGCAATTTTAACCCTTTTAAAGACTACATGTAAATTGCACTAATTAGATCTGCCTTGTAGTTTTCGTGTGTCAGAATTGAACGTTTGCACGCAGCTTTTAACGGAATTCGAGCCCACAACCTCCCGGAATTTAGACCTGAGTAACAAACAACTGCGTCACGTAAAGTCTAAATAATTCATGAAAATAAAATTTATTAAAAAAATAAAATATCTGTGTCCTGGGCTTATAGAGGTTGTAAAACACCACGTCTCGATAGGTTACTGTAGTGAAACTCCTGTATAGGTTGTTTCTCGCTGCTCGTTCCTGCTTTTCGGATCGTCTGCCTTGATTATTGACCAACTTAGTTTTATTCTTAATAATCACGTTTCTTATAAAGAAAAAAAAATTACGTACATATTTTTTTAAATATTTACGTAAGCATCACTCTGACGCGAACAGCACCTCAATATCGCTACTGGTTAGATAGATATCGTGGGTTGACGGAAAACAAATTTTGTGCTTTTTCACTCTTTTGGGTGTCGTATTTCGAAATATTTTAAATTTACATCTTAGACATTTGTATAAGTATCCAACTGAAGTGTAAATCACATCGCTAGCCCGTTCAGTCGAATCAAATTCGATTCACTATAAAAAACACATATCATCCCTGCACAGTATTGAGAAATCGAATTTCGAAAAATCTGAAAACCGTTTTGCGATAATTTCTGTAATCATATTCCTGAAGCAGAAATTAATTGTATATCTCGACGGATTCGATAGATATCGAGGATTTATCTAAAACACGTTCAAGGTCTTTTCACCACTTAAGAGAGTAAATTTCTAAAAACCCTTGAATCACGTTTTAGAATACTTTATTGGTATCTCGTGGACGTAAAAAACACAACATTATCCCGCTGGGTTCAAGATATATCGACGATTAATTGAAAACGCTTTTCACCACTTTTCACCCCTTTTCGCGTCCTTAGGTGGCGAATTTCGAAAATTCCTGAAATTAGTTTTTAGGTATTTGAGTAAGCATCAATCCTAAACAAAAATCACCACTCTATATGAAAAACTATGGGATCTATATATATCGAATGTGAGTCGAAAACTCATATTACCCCTTTTTTAACCAGTTTAGGGCCGAATTCAGAAAATATATTTTAAATGGTACTTGGGATATTTATAAAAGCACCAACTTAAAGCAAGAGCACTTCGATATCTCGATTGATTTGATAGATATGGAAGGATAATCGAAAACACATTTCACGTATTTTCACACCTCACACCTTTAAATAACGAATTTCGAAACGTCTTTTGAGTCCTGTCATAAACATTTGTAAAAGTAACCAATCAAAGTTAAAATCACGACGGTAGCCAATTGTGTTACAAAGATATAGATGATTCATAAAAAACACATTTTGCCCCTTTTTACTGCCTGGAGGTCGAATTTCAAAAAAACCTAAAACTACTTTTTGGGTATTTACATAAGCAATGTTTTGAAGTGAATATCAACTCTCTATCCCGAAGGGTTCGATAGTTATCGATAGTTGATTGGAAACACATTTAAGGTCTTTTCAGCCCCTTAAATGTTAAATTTCGAAAAATCCTTAAATTGGCCAATATGCATTCTTACGAGTTTCCTATTAAAGTAAAAATCACGATGATAGGCCGTCGGGTTCGAGCTCTATCGACGTTTCTTCGGAAACACATTTCGCCCCTTTTCACCCCTTTAGAGGTCGAATTTCGAAAAATCCCTTCTTAGTGCTCGCCTACGACCTGAGGGGAACCCCCACAAAAATTTCACGATTCTAGGTCCAGTGGTTTGGGCTGCAGTTTGATATGTCAGTCAGTCAGTCAGTCAATCAGTCAGCTTTCATTTTTATATATATATATATATATATATATATATATATATATATATATATATATATATATATATATATACACTAAAATATTCAACAAAAAAGTTTGCTAATGTGTTTCGTGATTAAATTAAAGGTCAGTTTACTGTTAACAAAGTACGTATGTGAAAAAACAAAAGAAATATTTCGTTTTTGAAGACATGTTTTACAAAAGGTGTTCAAAATTTGCACCGTTAGCTTGAATGCAAGTACTGCATCTCGCAATCATCCCGTGTGCGAAAATACCGTCCGTATTTTGTATATCTGCAGCAGCCATGACTATGCGGGCAATGAGGTCCGTTTGTACTCTACTGGCGTGTTGTAAACAAGATCTTTCATACGATGCCGAAATAAATAATCTAGCGGGCATAAATCCGGGGATCGTGCTGTCTAGGTAATTGGCCCACGTATCTCGATACGTCTGATTTAAGTAATTCTGCGTTGCACGAGCACAGTGGGCAGGAGCTCCGTCTTGCTTTAACTACAGGTTTGCTCTTACATCCAGGGGGACATCGTCAAGTAACTCTGGCAGAACATCCCTCAAAATATTACGTAATTAAGGCCGGTCAAACGTTCTCGGGAAACGTAGGGACCTGTTATTTGGTTTCCTAAAATACCAGCCCATACATTGGTCCTAAATTTGTATTGACGACCATGATCGAACGTTTCATGTGAGCATCGGAACAATAAATGCTATTTTTTTTTTGTTAAAGATTCCTTCTTCATCGAATGTGGCCTCATCGGTAAACATTACCATTGTAGAAAACTCTGGGTTTTGTTGGTGTCGCTAAAGATATTCTCTACAGAGTGCGATCCGAGGCGCATAAACCCTTGCGTACAACTTCTGCAAGTTAGTTTTGTGGTAGCAGTGGCGGCTCCAGACATGGGCTAACGGGGCAACCGCCCAAGGCCGCATGCCTGCTGACTCACAGCTACAGGGTAACTGACCAGTGGAAATTATACCAGCAGTTATTTCAAACCACTGCACTTTGAGTAAAGGCTACAGGCGCTCGTACTTGTAAGAACGCACTGCATAAATCTGTGACTGTTAAGGAACTGGTTTATGTCGGAAGCTGGTTGGTTCCCCGGGGGACTGTGGGTGGTGAGAACCACGACACATCTGAGGTGGACTAGATGAGGTGATTCTGCAGTGGTTCGCCATTGCCTTCCGCAGTATGGACATGAGGGGACGACCAAAAACCCAGTCCTGAACCCAGAGAGGGGCATTTAAATTTGTCATTTCTGGCCAGGAATCGAACCCAGGACCCCGGGTCGGACGAATTTAAGATATCGATGGCGTTGAACTGCAACCTCGTATGTCGAAACAATGTAATTTCCTGCATACAGCAAATTTGTATGTCATGGTTATATCTCTATATTGATTAATATGTGTGTTATTTAATTTTAAATTAATGTTTCTGTATTGTAATGATGTCTGAAGAGTTATTACGATATATACTGTGATTACAATGTTCTTAAAGTGCTTTTGCCTTTCTGACATACGAGGTTTCAGTTCAACACCATCGATATTAAGTAATAATTTACACTTTTACGTGAATGAAAGTAGTGTCCAGCGAACGACTGGAATACCCAATAGTCGATAAAAACTAAAGTACTCATCATAATTCGATAGGAACTTTTTTTTTGCTGAGTGACAGTCTGTTAGCGGACGTTTATTTATGTAGCACTGGGCGGTGCTTTCGAGTAAAAAATAAAAATATACCGTAATTTAGAAAAAAAAGGGTTGAAGCCACAAAATCCGTAAAAATGGAAAACTATAATTCTTATAATTTTAGTACGATAATATCTAGGACTCTATTGTGATGGATTTATCACAGAATGATTATATGTACAATGTATGTATTAATATATTTGCATTGTTTTGTTTTTATCTTGGACTGTTTATAAAATAACAAATGAATGTGTTAACCTATGTATTGGAAGAAGAAATTGAATATTTCAAGGATTTGGATTATAAAGACAGCATGTACAGAAATGTTGAACATATAGCTAAATTTTAAACTGTAAATGATTTTTGTGAAGATTTTGAAGAAGAAAAAGGTAGTTGTCAAATTTATTGTACACACTATTGAAATGTCATCATACATATCGGCCCAGAAGCCCAGCGAAAGTCATCATGTTTAGGCGATTGAGTTTAGTCCTTTTAGCCATTGTTTTTCTGTATGTTTGTTGCTTTTTCAGTTTACATCCTTTTGGTAATATTTTCATCAGTAATTAGACATTCCAATTAAATTTCTCTGTTCTTGAATATTTTTTTTAAATTGCTATTATGTTTTGTCGATTGGAAAATTCAGGATGCGTAGGCTTACCACCATAAAAATTTCTTTAACTATGAGCTTTGGAGTAGGGAAATTACTTTTTTCTATATTCACAAAGAGATTTGTCCAAATTTGTATATTTATTTTCAAGGATTCTTCCCTACCTTACACATAAAAAGTGGCGCCCGTTGTGGTGGCCTTTATTCCGGCTAATTTCGCTTTTTTGTGTTTCTTACTTTCATTAATTCATGAGCAGAGAGAAAAAAAGCTATTTCTTGCATAGCTCCCTACGATTTAAAAACATGTCAGAACAGCACAAAATGGACGACATGGAGGAAGGAAAACACATAGATAGTGATGTGAAAGATAGTAACAGTGAGGATGATAATTTAGGAGTAAACTAAGAGTTATTACAACCCACTGCAGCAGAATCAGGAGTTAAACTCAGTTTCCAGAGAGAATGTAGTTAAAACTACAAATGTGGATTCAAATGCTATATTTGAACAGCTTGCTTCTATGGTTCAGCAAATGCAAACAAATTTAACACGCGAAATTCAGGAAAACACAAACAAAATTAGTCACGATATAAAAGCAGAGGTAACACAGGTAAAAGCAGAGGTAACACAGGTAAAAACTTAATTAAAAGAAGAGGTAACCCATGTAAAAAACGAACTGAAATCAGGGGTAACCCAGGCAAAGAATGATTTAGAAAATGTCACTGCTTAAGTCAAAACCGACTTACAAACTGAACTGTTACAAGTGAAGACGGAGATTAATGCTATACTAATAGTGTTCAAAGTCAAAGTGAACGTGTTGACCAGTTAAGAGACTCGTTAGCTATATTACAAAATGAGGTAGCTACATCTAAAATTCAAAATAATGTTCAGGCTAATGAAATAGTTAACCTAAAAGCACAATTCAGCAGTCTCGAAATCACTATAGACACTCATTTAATGGAAATTAAACTAGCGCAGAAAATTTTGATATAGTGAATAACAATATTCAAGTTGTTGAAAAACATGCAGAAGCAAATATTCAACAAATGAGGCTGGAAATAAAATGTCAAGCTGTAGATACGGAATCTCAAATTTCCTTTCTTAGATCTCGTGTAACTGAACGTGAAAAGTACAGATCATCTGTTAGTATTACAAATAATACTAAAGTAATAGATAATGTAGAACAACAATTGATTAGTTTTGAACAGCACTCAGAGAACAGATCAAAGCAAACCGAAGCTGCTACACACAGAAATACAGAAAAATTTTGACAAAACTATACGTACTTTGAACAAACAAATTTCAAACGTTAGTCAGAGAGTAGATACCTTAATTGGCAATAGTAGTGATCAAGTTAATGTTCCTTTGAGTGTGTCCATTTCACCTAGTAATAATGATGTGCATGTTGTTGACACCATTGTAAACAATGACAACATTAATACAAGCCAGACTGCAGTGACAAGTGTACCATTAAATCACATACAGTCACCTTCTAGTATTAACCAAGCTACTGTGCTGCACCGTCCAGCAAAACAGTGGGCAGAGGGAATGCCAGTATTTTATGGCAGAAATATGGAAAACCCAGTATTATTCTTAAATAAGCTTTCCGAGTACGTTAAACTATTTGGATTAAGCGATAATGATATTTTGCACTGTTTGAACATCAGTTTGAAATCAAATGCATATTTTTGTAAGTAAATAGAGAAACTGTAAGCACATATAATCAATTTACAGGATTATTCTTATCCCAGTTTTGGAATGCTAAGGTACAGGGCAATCTACGAGCTCGATTGCACTCTGAAAAATTTGATCCGAGGATGGGACGTTCATTAGAAGAACACTTCAGTATGATGTTCGAACGCACCAGACATCTAACTGCTCCTATGAATGACTCCGAGTTTGCTGAGATCATAATCTCACAACTACCCCTCAAATATCAAATGCATTGGTCAGATAGACTATTCGCAAATTTAGCGGAGTTCAGGCAGGAGCTTTTACGAATTGATCAGTTGGAACGTGAAATTTTTTCTCAACACAGGAATTTGGAGAGGAACCACCGGAACCAAGATCAGCCATTGTATGTTCAGAATAATGAAATGACCGCACGAGATCGATGGGCTGGAAACTTGGTTCATCACACAAATGTAAATACTGCACACATCCAGTTTTAAAATGGCAAAGAAAAAAATCTGAACATCCAAAACATGAATACTGAACGAAGGTCGAACTACAACAGACGTAATATGCACTGCTTTAACCCCAATTATAACAGAAGCAGTAAGGGCTATAAAAATGGTAACAATTCTAAGCAGTATTCACCAAAGAGAAATGATTACTCTGGCGATGGCATCTTCAATGATACTGGAAATCCTGTGATTAATCCCAACAGTTCAACTAATACAGTAGTACACTATGTACCAGTACCAGGTGCCAACCCAAATTTGTCTCAACCACCACCACTACCACTACCACCAGCTTTTGTTAATGCAAGATCTACACAAATGGCTCATATCCAAACCAAGACTCCTTAAATCCTCATGCAAACATTTTTCTGCCCAATCAAGGCCATTTCGCAAATGAATGTCGATACAGAGGAAAGGAAAAGCTAAACTAAAAGGGGTTAGTGAATTGAGTTCCCGATTGCTAACCCACAATCAGGTAAAGAAGGGAACCAGTGAAGATAACTGTTACAAAATGAGTTAAAGAAATAAAATTATTGAGGACATTTTAAATACTGAAACAAGAGATAAATATAATATAAACAAGCCAGTAAACACCATCACATTATATGAAACAGAACGAGAATTCCTTTTGCAGGAAAATTTACATGAGTTAAGAAATGCTAATCCTTCTTTGTGTCCAGAAATTAAATTACAAGTATGTGGCATGTCCGTCAGCACTCTTCTAAACAGTGGAGCTGAAATTAGCTGTATGAGTGAAGCCCTCACTCAAGAAATTGAAAGTCGAGGTATTAAATTACCTATTCTTCCAGTGCCCAGATTGAAAATAATTGGTGTATCATCTCGAGCATGCCCCACAGTCAACAGACAAGCCATAATAAATATTGAAGGATTAGGAAAGCCAAAAATAGCTTCAGTTATTATTGTAAAAGGTTTGGCTAAACCTCTAATTCTCGGCACTGATTTTATGATGCTGCTTCTGTATCTTCTCTCAAAGCAAAATATTTTGGTTGATTTAAAATTCTCGAACAAGGCTACGAATAGAGTACCAAAATTCAACCATCCTGGAGCATACATACAATTATCTATAGGCGGTTCGGAATAAAGTGAGCACTCAAAAAAGCTCTGTTAAATTTCTCTCTGCAGCAAATTCGTATGTTTCCGCGCGCAACGTCTCACGACGGGAAATATCTAACCTAGCTGGACACGTCACTTAATGCTTGCGCGTTTAAGATAAATTGTGCAGTCGATAGGAACCTGTATAGGTTGACAAAAAAAAGTTTATTAATTATGCAAAACATAGTTAAGTCAAATTTAGTTCATTTTATTTCAGTATTGCTGTATTCAAATAGGAAAATACACGGAACTACTTCCTGCAATACGCTGCCAACCATACAAGCAGTAAGGTAACTTTTGTTAACGTTGAATCATATGCAGTAACGGCTAGTGACTTTTTTCATAGGTTAAATCTTTAGTGCTCACTTTATTCCGAACGACCTATATCGTGAGAGTTGCTTTTCTGCAATTTGCGAACTAACGATCAGAGAGGTAATGTTATTTGTTAATAATTCGCTGTTTGTCCGTTGTGGCAGATCGGAATAAGCGGGGTTTCCTGCCGAGAGATTTTCCGCTTATGAAATTAGCAGAGCGCTGCAGAAGACAACAGCTGGTCCATGTATGTATTCATAATCAACTGAGAACTTTTCCACAGTACTTAATAGCTACTATGAATGCTAACTTTGAGATTTAAAGAAAATAGTACACGTAATGCTTATCATCAGCAGGTCGCAGTAGTATAGAAGTTAACTGAAAAATTAAGTGAGACCTTAAATTTATTTCAATTTACAGTGAACCATCTATATGTCTTCTACGTGCAGGCCGTTGAACTGACGTGGATAGATCTCCTGAACAGTGATCCTATAATTATACTTAACTGGATGCGACTCTGTACCTGTTATACTTTCTCCTGTGTGTTCAGCTCATATGCAGGGTGCGGCAACATGACTTCCTTTACGCCCATTATATGAATCAGAAAGTTTCCATTTTACTTTGAATAATGTAGGTACATATCTAAATTTTGGTTATAAACAGTTTTGAAAATCAAATCATGTTGGTGGCATCACAGAGTAATTAGATTTTTGGCGTTTACGCCAGCATAGCATGTTGGCCTTCAGGAAGAGTAGGGTCCTTGGACGGTTTACATAAACGCGGGATTTCAAATAACTTCACAAAAAACCACAAGGAGTCAAATCGGGAGAGTGGATCATTATAGATGGTGACACACAACTTAATACAACGACAGGAATTAGGAGAGGAGTCGGCCATGGCCTTTGTTAAGAAATTATCCCAGCATTCAGCTTGAACGATTCGGGAAACCTTGGAAAACCGAAATCAGGAAGGCCGAAGAAGAGGTTCGAACACCGAGTTCTCCCGAATACGAGCCTAATGTGTTACCATACCGCCATCTAGCTCGATCTTATTGAGATGAAATGTCCACGTCCAAGTCATCGAGTAGCGGGAAAAATATTCCTAAACGGCAAACGTAAGCTCGTCACTGTTCCAACGTATGGAGACGACTGACAACGGTGGGGAACAAGTCTTTTACAATCACTCCTCTCGCAAGAAACCATTTCCGCCCTGCTACATTTACAGCCTGAATGGCGCGCTATTCAAAAATAGGAAATATTGTTTCCGCATCCTGTAATTAATTGAAATTGGGCATTTAATAGTTTTGTAGAAATCTGAAAATGATATAAGTGTGTTAAGATGTCTTGACGTGTTATTTATCATCGAGCGGAATGTGTTTTTGTTTTGTATGCAAACGTACTGGGTGTTAGTGTCGAAGTCTTAAAAAAGCAAGGCAGTTGAAGCAGCAGGCAGGTGTGAGCACACATATCAAGTCCTTGAAGAAGGGAAGCGTAGAGAGATGGCAGATTACTTCACGATAGTGGGGTAGTGAGGATGATGGAGCAGTGAGCGAGGACATACTGGCAGCTATGACGCAATGTTGGGAGCTTCCCGCGCGCCGACTTTCTCGCCCGAGGCGGACGCCACGCCGGTACAGTGTCGCAACTCTGCCCTGTCTTCATCA
This sequence comes from Medauroidea extradentata, assembly GCA_003012365.1. NCBI lineage: Eukaryota > Metazoa > Arthropoda > Insecta > Phasmatodea > Phasmatidae > Medauroidea > Medauroidea extradentata. The sequence goes on from PNEQ01022948.1 coordinate 15,270, forward strand.
TTCCGCTCCTCGCCAACGTGTCTGCTTGCGTCATCCTTGCTCTCCATTCCACGTGATACGTCTTTTTATCGACCAATGTCGCAGTGCGATATATCGTGTGTATCTCGATATTTTTCAAATATCGCATTGCCATATATTTTTTCTAAATAACGCACACCCCTATACACAGCTAACGTATTCAGAGCCGATGAGGGTGACATGATATGGATAAGGAATCAAAGGGCAGAGGGAACGAAATATCCAGTACGATATTTTACGCGGGAACGCAGTAGTGGCACCACCGAGAATCGAGCCCGGATAGTCTAGCTTACCAGGTTGTAGTTATATATATATATATATACACACACACATACATATTGCAAATTTCCTTTTGCTTTGAATTCGTTACACTATTAGCTGCAAAACACACGTTTGAATATGATGTGTTAATTTTAGACTCTTGCTTTAAGCGATGAGATTCAGTGACAACTTTTTGCCTTTCCTTCTGTATCTTGAGGAACGATTAGTTTTAAACTTCGCCATGGCACACTGTTCGAACACGTGGTTACACCCACAAACAGGTTTTGGCGGCAAGCTAGTGAGGATGGATGACGCCCTAATGTGGGGTGGGGGAAGCAGGGCGATCGTGCTGCCTCAGGCGAGGAACTGCCGAACTGCTCTCGGCCGTTACGACCGCCTAGTCGCTGGAAAAAACATATTTTTCCTCTCGCTGTTTATAAAGCAACGGAAAATGTTTTTTCAGTAAGACAAAAGTTAGCTGAAATTCTGTTGTAATTCTCTATCGACGTGTCGAAATAAAATGCCACAATTTTGTAAACCATAGATAATTGCACAAAGTTTTTAATTGTGCCATAAGTTGTAACCAAAAATAATATATAAAATTCTAAACCAACATCCAGTCAGAAAATTAAACCACGTATCATTCAGTAACTTGAGACTGGTTGTATATATTCCCTGGGACTGGTAAACAGTAAAAGAACCATCTACAAAACAGCATGATTCGTCACGGATTACAAAGGTGAAGTGGAATCTTAAGTCGACAGGCTGGCCATTTCAAGCAGTTTCATTGTACTGTAGTGAACAACGTTAGCAGGTGTGCTTTATTGTATTACAGTTAATTTCACAGTGATTGTAGCACAGTCTTTAAACAAATTGCATTTATATATATCTGATACAATTTCGCTTATCTCATGTGTATTTTTGACAAAAGTCAGCATGTAGCAGTACAGTAATTAGATCAGATGTTAGGCCTAATATGTGTGGTACTGTAACTATTACCTTTCTATGTTTTGCAATGATATTTTTCTCTAGGTGCTATATCCTATGCAATTGTGTGTGTTTTGAAGTGTAATGTGAACTACTATTTGTTGCATCTCGCAATACACAAGAAACATGATGCAAGAAATGTCTCAGATGAGAATCGAATTTCTCTTGGTATGTATGACCACCCAACGCCGCAAAGTACGTTACAAATAATAAAATATATTATGCTGGGGAAAAATTCAGGCACATTGCAAGCAAAGCATAACAGTGACGCGTTAAAGAAGATAGCTATCATCTAGCTAATGTTTTTAAGAATGCAGATAATCAAGCTGTTCATCGTGACGATTTGACTTCAATGGAAGGAGGAGATGCAGTATTGTCAGAGTTTCTGAGAGACGAAAATTTTGAAACCCAAAACTGTGACAGTGACGGTAGTGTTGAAATTTCGCAAACTCTTGTGCAGGGATGTAGTAAACTTACAGACAGTTTTAAGAATTTTCAACAAAGTGAAACTGGAATGGACGGTATGTGCTATATAGAAGGATGGATTGCAAAACAACATCCGAATATTCCAAATCTTGGCAGTCGTACTGAAGAAACCATTCACGAACATTTTTACAGTGCACATTCCTGGATCCAGCAGCTGTCGTATGGCGGTCACATTCAGCGAACTGATGAATGGCTGACAACAGTTCAAGAAATGGACAACCATTTCATTTCTTTTCGTGGTCCTACATATTTAAGGAAAGGAAAAAATTGTACAAGATAGCTTGTAAAGGAATTGTCAGCGAAGTATTCTGATCCCAACAATAAGTGTATCATTTTACTTGTTAGAATTAGAACATTTATTAAACTTAATAATCTGAATCAGCAGCTGAGAACTAAGCATGTTGGCAGCAGTGGCAGCAAAGTCTCGAACAAAATGAAAATAATTGTAATCAAATTTATAAATGAGTTTTTATTTTTTACATTAATGCATTGTTTAACTGATTTTTATATGGTGTTTTTTGGCACGTGACATTTTTATTCATATCAGTATCCAGTTGTTTTTTGTTCAAGATTAGGTATGGTATGAATAATTTTTTTAATGTGTATGTCAAAGTTCTACAAATCGTTTCAGTTATGGCCCATCAAATACATTAGTTTGAAATGGGATGCATATGTGTTAACCACAACAGAAAAAAAAAACTTAATTTTTACCATACAACAATTTTTGTAAAAATCTTAAGGCCCTTTTGAATTCAAAGTAAGATAATGTCTTAAATATTTCAAATGCTTTTCTGAATAAGGTCTATCAATTATGTGCATTGTTATGCTTTTTCCTGACGTGATTTTGTTTCCCTTGGAGATGATTGCTTTTTACAAAGCTTTGATTGAAGTTCAAAATTTCTTTTTTCTGTTGACTGTGTTGTATCAAATTGATGGTTGTGACTGCAGTTGATGGTCTCTTATGTGCTGCCAATAAGATTAGTTAATCCATAACTTTTTGTAATATGGTATACAATAATGTAACAACTTGTTACTTTTTGTTTTGTTCAATTTATGATTTTGTGTGTTTATCTCATTCTGTTTATGATTTGTATTAGTGTGTATGTATGTGTGTTTGATAAGGAGTTACATATAGGTTTGATAGACTACAGCAAGCCCAGTTACAATCACAGAATCATATTGGTTATTTGTTTTTTAATCTTTTTGGGTAATTGGTGTTTATTAAATGCAACAGAAATGAAATGGGTCAACAAGAGGTAAAATACTCATATAATCATCCAGTGTATGTAATGTAGTAATGTTATTTCATGTAGGTGTAATATTTGTAGACATAATGTGTTATTTCATTTCGAATTGCAGTGTCACTAAGATATTTTCAGATATTTTATCATGAATACCATAATAGCAAGGTGGTGGAATAGTAAAACAGTGGATTTTAATTTGCGAAAACTTGTGTTTAGATCATGTTTCTGCCATGGTTTCCATGACTTTCCTAAATAATTCCAAGTGAATGTTGGATTGATTGGTTAAGGCGTTTGCTGCTTTTATGACTCTTCCTGATTCCCTGAGGAATTAATTGTATAAGTATAAATTTAAATTGTGTGCAATAGTTTGCTATATTCAGTAAGGAGAGTGCCTTCTCTTGGTTATTTTGTTTGTTTTCATACTTTTATCAGCTGCATTCCAAATAAAATATATTAAAAATACAATTATATAGGACTTTGTGGATATCATTACTATTATTGGGCACTGTAAAATTTTTAACCCATAGATATTTTGCTCGGTATCTTTAATCTCTTAAGATTAAATGTACTGTACACAATTAATAACTTCATAATGATTAACTGTTAAGTCAATTTATTTCCGTTAATTTGTTGGATTTTGTCAATTTTTTACATTAGAATGTAAAATTTGTAAATTTATACTAAGTTTTGGTTTACACATCATCAGTATTGACAGTTCTTAGAAGGGTTTTAATTGCTATGTATTGGTTGATGCTTTGAACAGTTATCAATGGCGCGAGAACATTGAACTTCATCGTTAAAAGGGACATTTTCTGAGTTCGATATGTTTTTGTTGGATTCGCTGATGACATGGGTTGTAAAAAAAAAGTGTGATTACTATCACTGTTATTATCAGTGAGTAGGCCTATAGAGGACAAAATTGTAACCTAATTTGAAAGTGAGTTTTTATATTTCACATTAATGCATTGTTTAACTGATATTTTATATTGTGTATTTATTTATGTCAGTAACCAGTTGTTGTTTGTTCAAGCTTAGGTATGGTATGTATCATTTTTTAACGTGTACATCTAAGTTCTACAAATCATTTCAGTTATGGCCCACCAAATTCATTAGTTTGATATAATTGGATGCATGTGTGTTATCCACAGCAGAAAAAAAAAAAAAGCCTTAATTTTTACCTTACAACAATTTTTGTAAAATTGTAGATAAGGCACTTTAGAATTCAAAGTAAGTTAATGTGTTCAATATTTATCAAATGCTTTTGTGAATAAGGCCTATCAATCTGTGCATTGTTATGCTTTTTCCTGACATGAATTTGTTTCTCTTGGGTATGATTGCTTTTTAAAAAGCTTTGATTGGAGTTCAAAAATTCTTTTTTCTGTTGACTTCGTTGTATCAATTGATGGTTGTGGTCGCAGTTAAATGGTCTTCAAGGCCTTGTTACCGAGTTTTGCAGTGATTTAGAAATTTTTTTTTTCCATTGCTACCTAATATCATATCAAAATTTTGCTCCACAGTTTTGACACTTATATGTTATAATTTGTAGCTGAATTTTTTTGTAGAAATGTACAGAACGGTTTTTTAGATTTCAGCACCCAAAGTACCACGTTTTTTTTCATGAAAATAGGCAAAAATTAAGCAAAATATTTTCTTGCTGTCGAATGGTACATTATTTTTAAAAACACCTCCACAGTATTGTGCATCTTGTGAATGCACATTGACTCAAATTTTTTTAAAGCTTTTGGTTAAATAATAGTTGAGTTATTGTCACCAGTCTGAAAAAAAACTCGGGAACAAGCCCTTAATGTGTTGCAAATAAGATTAGTGAACCCATTATGTTCTAGTAATATGCTATACAATATTGTAACCTTGTTACTTAGTTTTGTTCAATTTACGATTTTATGTGTTCATCGCATTCTGTTTATGATTTGTATCAGTGTGTAAGTATATGTGTGTGTTTGTGTGTGTGTGAGTTACATATAGGTTTGATAGACTACAGGAAGCCCAGTCACAATCACATAATCATATTAGTTATTAGTTTTTTTTATCTTTTTGGGTAATTGGTGTTGATTAAATGCAACAGAAAAGACATGGGTCAACAAGAGATAAATACTCAAATAATCATTCAGTGTATGAAATTTAGTAATGTTATTTCGTGTAGGTGTAATATTTGTAGACATAATGCGTTATTTCATTTCGAATTGCAGTGTCGCTAAAAGATGGTCAGATATTTTATCATAAATATCATAATAGCAAGGTGGTGCAGTAGTAAAACCGTGCACTTTAATTCGGGAGAACTTGTGTTCAGATCCTGTTTATGCCATGGTTTCCATGATTTTCCTAAATAATTCCAAGTGAATGTTGGGTGGGTTGGTTAAGGCCTTAACTGCTTTAATGTCTCTTTCTGATTCCCTGTGGAATTAATGGTATTTGTATACATTTAAATTGTGTGTAATACTTTGCTATATTCAGTAAGAAAACTGTCTATTCTCTTGGTCATTTGGTTTGTTTTCAATATTTTATCAGCTGCGTAGCAAATAAAATATTTAATCCATAGCTATTTTGCTTGGTTTTTATAATCTCTTGAAATGTACTGCATACAATTAATAACTTTATAATGATTAACTAAAGATTACATTAATTTCTGTTTATTTGCTAGATTTTGTAATTTCTTTTTACACTAAAACTTAAAATCTGTACAAGTATATATTTTAAGTTTTGCTTTACACATCATCAGTATAGACAGTTCTTAGAGGAGTTTAAATTGCTATGTAATTGACTGTTTGTAAAGTTCTTAGCAGTGTCTGAATTTCAATTCAGAGACCTTCTTTTGTGTGTTAATGGTTTTGACCCCAAGCAAACAATTTTGTTCAGTTAAGGTATGGCATTATTGAATGTGATGTCTTTGGAGTAAGGCTCTATATATATATATATATATATATATATATATATATATAAAAATCATGTGGTTATTACATTTCAAAATTGTGTCATTCTGCTTTATAAACACTTTATTTTTTGAAATGATCTTTGAAAGAACTGTTCAATGGGAGTGCATGACTGGATTCAGTTTCTTGGACGTACTCCATTGCAAATTGAATGACTGTCAAAGAAAACTAAACAAATAAAAGAAAACCATAATATAAGCAGAGTATGCTTTAGTCAGCAAGATACATACACAACAAGAAATTACAAAATGGAATCGGGTCAAATAGAAACAAGGAACAAACAGATAAATAAAAATAATAACAAATAAAATTTAAAAAAACAAGTTACATGCGACACAACGATGAGATGAAACAAAAAACACAGCAAATATCAGACACGAACAGAAAAATAAAAAGACACAACAAATAGACGAGACAAAACGCAACAGATAACAGACATATACAGAAAAGACAAACGACACAACGAAGAGACGAAACAAGACACAGTAGTTTTCCAGACAGACAGTGTTACGACGTTTCGGGAACTGGAATCTGTTCCCGTCATCAGGTAGACACACAGGGTTCAGGAACACGAGTCCAGCGCAGTCCAGTTATTTTTGCTTCTTACAGTGAGTAAACTACATAAATTAACCCCTTTCTTTCATTTAAGTAGTAGTCATCATCACATCCCTAGTGACGATAAAGATTTTCAATTCTGAGTGTTGTGGCATGGGGACTGGCCCTTACAGGTCTCCGAAGAATTTATCCATGGATGGGGGGGGGGGAGGGGGTGCTAGAACCAACTGGTTACGCAGCCTGACCCTATGGTCATAGGCCCGTCGACCCTAGCGGCTTCCGCTGTCCCGGTATCCATCTCAGCTCTCCCTTCTATCCAGTCTATTCACTTAAGCTTGTCACCCACATCCTGTCCGACTCATCTACCGAGTCATTGTTATCGTCTTTCCCATTTTTCAGTTTCCCAAGCATTCCCGCCTTCCCATCACATTGTCATGTGACACAGTTTCAAAGTTGGGCATTAATCGCCATATCATACTGATCATCGTCAAATAAGTAATTATCTTACAGTGTTTTCAATCGAATATTCATAATAAAACATTAAATTTAATTTGATAAAATATGTGGTTGTCGTGTAGTAGTCGACCTGATAATCTCCTAACATGGCAAAATAGGTTCAGTTACATCCATGTTAAATCTTCCAGTGTAAAGTATTCTGTAGATTACACTTACACATATGGCAAGTAGGTTTTCAATACTTCAACAACAGAAGGAAAAGGTTTTTTTTTTTTTTGTTTTTTAAGTTAATTAAAACAGATTGGGTACTTGTCACAATCCAACGTGTCATGATTCCAAGTGGACTACATTTGTGCACCATTAAATGTAAAGCATGTTCTGGTTCCAGAAAAATTAAACTCAAAATTGTCTAAAGCATGCAAATGTGTGTTCATATTTCTTTTCAGTTTTCATATTTGTTGATTATTAGAAAAACATCTTGCTCCATCAAAAAATGGAATTTTCCCCTGTGTGTAGTTATAATTCAGCAATTTGACTGGATATTTCAAGTTGGTATTCACATGTCCCAAGCCATTTTTAACATCTAACTTCATACACATGTTTTTATGTCATGTGTGGCGAGACCTTGCTATTGTGAATGTTTTTAAACAACTTTATTTTGATACAACATTATGATATTTTAGTATGAGATGTTTTGTATTGTGTAAATGGTTATGTTCTGCTCTTGTGTAAGAAAGTTTTTTTAGATATCAAAAAGCTCTGTTAAAATAATTATGATTATGTACTGTCATGTTTATGTGGAATGTACAAGGAAGAGAAAAAAATGTGAATTCATAGTAAAAACAGCTGATTTTTTCTTTTTAAAGTACCCTGCAAATCTGGTAAGTTAACCAAGTGCATAGAGGTAGACCTTCTAGTAAAATACGAATAAGCATAGACTGGAAACAAATTAGACATAGAATTCAAAAGGTTGATGGATCCATTTAGCTAACTTTTAGTTTGTGACTAAAAGAAAAATACCCTAGTTACGTATGATGCTTCAACCTGACAAATTATTAGTCTAAAATAAAAAGGTATAAATTTAACCAAAACTGTTGGTAATACAAAATGTAATGCCCAAAAGTTTGCAAAGGTAGAGGTATTTTGTGTGTCAGCAAAGCAGTGGTACAGCGAGGTTTTTTTTTTTTTTTTTTTTTTTTCAAATTTCAAATTTCACTTATGAACAAAAAATACAGCAATTACTTTACTGTAAAAATTGAAATTATACTTTAGTGTATCCTACTTGCTCACATGGAAAAGACTACAGAAATTAATTAATCGCTGTTCAGCTTCAAAAAACAAATTTGTTGTTTTGTTTTTTAAACTCTATTTTCCATGGTATAAGGGGGAATTCATTTACTCCCACTACCCCTTTCTCTCTCTCTCTCTCTCTCTCTCTCTCTCTCTCTCTCTCTCTACCACAATGTACTGTATGAAGGTCCTATATCAAAATAAAATATTAGTAGTCTGTTAATATATTTTCATGCAGTAGTTTCTTGTTTTGCTCACTTTCATTTAGATTTTTTGTCATAACAGTTAGACGAAAGCAAATAAACATTTCATGTGTGGCCATCTGTTTGTACTGCAATTATATTTATCATTGCAATATAGGCTGTAGTAGGCCCTAGGAACCGATTGAATATCCTAATACCACCCGGCGTGTCTCTTAAAAACTATTATTTATATAAGTTAACATATATAACACTTATATGAACAAATGACTGCATTTAAAAAGTTCAGTCATAAGCACTTAAACCAACACTTCTTAAGTAACGGGGGAAAGAAATGAACATTTTCTAGATTTCATGCTTCTGTAAGTTATCAGAAACAATGTTTCTTGCAGGCATATCTTGGGGGAGTTAATGTCTCTCCTAGCTATGTTTTTGCCCCGGCTCCTTAATCATGTTTCCAGGGAAAATTAAAAATACTGTTGCAGACAAGTTTCCATACTCTCTTAATCCTCAAATCCACTTAACTCCCACTCCCTACCACCCTCTTAGAGAAGTAGTATGAAAGAAAAACTGATCAGAAGCGTCCATCTTTCAACAATTATTGTAGTGAGAATACTCACGTTTCCTCGTATTTTTCTGTTCAACAATAAAAAATATCAACTCAGAAACAATATTGTATAAATTAGGTATTTCTTTTCACATTTAAGTTGGTGATTAAACTCCAGATATTTTCTTTCACGAAATATGTCACTACGGGGACAAAATGCTTCCAAAGCAGTTGTATGTCACACCTTGTAACAGGCCTCCTTACCATTCGTATAAATTAAACATAAATGTTCATTGTAAATAATGCAAAATATGACAGAATTGTTGTCGAGAGTCCGTAGACATTTCATTGTACCCAGAATGCGTTTAATCTTGTTCAATCGCAATAATTTGTTTAATTTCATTTATTTTTAATTTAGTTTTGTATACTGGCCAGAGGCGAAGGGTTGGAGAGGAGTATTTTGAATTGTCACGGCTATTTAACCCTTCACGCCGACGGAAAGAGAAAGCTGGAAACGAAGGACGAAAGCTAGCCCACAGCATTGAATTTGTGTAGGAACCAAAGCTAAAGGGGCGAAAAGGTCAGCTCAGGGGCGTGGCTTCACATACCCCCTGCAGTTAAATTTAATATTAACTTCATGATTAGCTAGAGTAGAGAGTTCAAATTTTGTATATAAGTTGGTGTGTATGTTAATGCCAAGCTGTATGAATTTTGAAAAGCTATATTAAACCGGTGCGGAGGAAAGACCATGTTTAGTTATGTCAGTCGTTCCACAGAGCCTGTGATTGGCTGGGTGTAAAAGGGGGGAGTTTTGGGGAAAATGCCGCGAGCGCGTCGGTTAGGTTTGTTTCGAGGACTCACAATCCGGACACCACGAGAGGTGGTCGTATCCAGAGCCACGGGAATTCGCGGGGGTTCGCGTATGTGATAGGACTTCGGCATGAACACCACGAGAAGTGATTGAGTATACCTTGCCGCGGATATTCGCGTATTATATTTGTGAGACTCGCTGTTCGGACACCACGAGAGGTGGTCGTATCCGGAGCTGCGGGAATTCGCGGGGGTCCGCGTATGTGATAGGACTTCGGCGTGAACACCACGAGA
>PNEQ01022948.1:25465-40668 GCA_003012365.1 Medauroidea extradentata
GAGGTGGTCGTGTCCGGAGCTGCGGGAATTCGCGGGGGTCCGCGTATGTGATAGGACTTCGGCGTGAACACCACGAGAAGTGATTGAGTATACCTTGCCGCGGATATTCGCGTATTATATTTGTGAGACTTACTGTTCGGACACCACGAGAGGTGGTCGTATCCGGAGCTGCGGGAATTCGCGGGGGTCAGCGTATGTGATAGGACTTCGGCATGAACACCACGAGAGGTGATTGAGTACCTTGCCGCGGATATTCGCGTATTATATTTGTGAGACTCGCTGTTCGGACACCACGAGAGGTGGTCGTATCTGGAGCTGCGGAAATTCGCGGGGGTCAGCGTATGTGATAGGACTTCGGCATGAACACCACGAGAGGTGATTGAGTACCTTGCCGCGGATATTCGCGTATTATGTTTGTGAGACTCGCTGTTCGGACACCACGAGAGGTGGTCGTATCCGGAGCTGCGGGAATTCGCAGGGGTCCACCTATTGGTTTGCGGGACTCGTGCCGCGGACACCACGAGAGGTGGTTGTGCCTCTAGCGCGGGTATTCGCGTCGTCCGCGGAGTATTTGTGGAGAATCTAGTTGTGGCCTTCACGAGAGATAGACGGGCCCTAGATTCGCGAGAATCCGCCTTTAATATTTGCAGTGTTTTTGGACGACACCAAGGTTGCATGCTCGTGGGACTGGCTATAGCTAAACACGGGGTTCCGAAGTATTCAGTAAAGAAAGAAACTCATGTTTATTATTTCGCTTCTATTAACACCAACTGGAACAGTTGTAAAAATAATGCCTATATTTTCTCTGCAAGTAATCGAGGGAGGTTATAACCTCCCTTTCTGTATATGATAATTAAGCTAGAAAGTAAGTCATTGGTCTCTCATTTTCTAGCTTTGTGATATGCTAGTGTACAGAACTAATTCAGAACACATTTTCAGACAAATGGGTGCAACTGCATGGAAACTTTCTTTCCTTGGTATCAATTTTAGGCAATGTTTACGTGGTTAATGCTACTAACAGCAGCACTGTTATCATTCTAGGTTTGAACTAAACCTAAAAATTAAAAAAATATACAAAATTCAACCATAATGTTGTTATATTTGCTATGCTAAGGTTACATGAGAAATATTGCTATAATTAGAACCTTATACTTATTTTCCAGTTGCCTAGGTAAATTTCACACTAACTTAATTATAATCTAAGGAAAGTATTTGAATGCAGAGAATGTTTTAATGTTATAATTGTATAGGTTACTACATTGCATGCATCACATTCTAAATGCATACGACCCTACTCATGTACAAGAGTTGTACAGCGCAACTGCCAACAAATTGATTCTTTATAACCAGACTCATGAAGGCCTACTGTTAAATGAATAAAAATCAATAAATTTACAAGGTTATAGCACTGGTAAGTACCTTGAAAAATACTGGGTTAAAATACTGATTTGTAACAATTATTGGGCTAGTAACTTTCTGAGATGGCTGACAAGGTTTAAATTGTGCTGAAATGATAGGCCTACAGTTTGTATTTCCTGAGTAGGCCAACATGTCAAGCATTCAAAATATATTTCTTAACAGCTTTTGTATCTACATTGAAAAAAAGCTGGGAATTAAAACCTATGTCTACTTCAATTTTTGGCAATGGCCCTTTGCTACAATACTTGCAGATATAGGCCGTAAGTGAAAATATGCAAAGAATAAAAAAATAAATTATACATTAGGCAAGTAAGTTAAACGCCTGAATCAATTCTGACCAGTCACGAACAATACATAATTAATGTTTGCACGTAAATTATTTTTATTCTGTAAATTACATATCTCATATTCCGTCATTAGGCCTAACAGTAAATGTCTATAAAATTCAGTTCCTCCAGTCAAAATTCCGTACGCATCATAAAAACTAATAGCCTCAGTGTAAACAATTAATGCTTGCTTGTATTAAAATTAATATGAACACTGACGTACCTTGAGGTCATACACGAAAGATTAAGCTTCCAAGACCTCGTACGATCCTGCAATTATAGCAGCCCACATTAAATTCGCCAATGTGTTGTTTACACAATTGCAACCTAAATTAATTACTAAAACGTAGTCCTTGAAAGAATTAAAGACAAAACACCGACTAAAATACCTTGAAAATTAACGATAAAAACATTTCAAAGACTACTGAATAATCTACATGAACACATGAAGCACTTAAACTGCCGCGTCGAAGTGGTCTCGTAACTACGTCACACTCAAAGGACTAATGACGGCACAGTAGCGGTATGATACGACCTTCCATGTACTGATCTTTAACAAGAATGGACAGCAAGCGCTACGCGGTTGGCAGACATGAAGGAAGCAAGAGCACGGGTCACCTTGCCACGCACTGGCGCTGCGGCATATCTGGCAACACCGCCGAGGATGTTTCTCCGCTAATTGTAACCGCCACTCCTCCCCCTTCCTTCTCAAACAGCACAGCAGGTGCAATGGGCGACGCTACCTTGCCTGTAGCCGACTGCGGGTCTGTTATTACCAAGCGACGTTAGCTTGCGACAGGACGAAGCTTTGCAATGCATCGTTGTTTAGATTCTGATTTCGTGATTATGACCGTTTTCGTTTGCGAGTGTCGCTGCGATTTGCGACAACCTTAGAGTAAATAGGGTAGAGAGTGTATCCTCTATACAGCTGCATACGAAATAGTAGCTTTGTTTAGGCGGGTTTTACCTTTTACAACTTCTACACCCAAAGGTGTAGTTGGGTGTAGTGGATGTAGATGGCCAGAGACCAAAGGTGTAGGAAGTGCAGAAAGTCCGCCTGAACACCTAGGTGTAGATGAGTTTGAATTGTTTTGTTTACTTTCTGTGTTAGTGACATGGCAGTACATTGTAAATATTGCGAGATATTTTAATGCAGGCAAAGACAGATGCAGGTGATGAATCCGATGATAAACGCGCCGTTACAGCACCTACTTGAGCAAATCTGTATAGTGTTTTGATCGAGTTACAAATTTTAATAAACTTTTTGGTCCTATAACCTTAATGTATAACCTTTATGCAGCTCATATCATATGTCGCGTCACGCAACAGGTAGTTCTACTAGAGAAGGAATGTCAATTCTTAAATTAATTTTATTAGTTATACGAGTTGGTATCATAATTATACTATATTCATTACAAGTAGTAACATAACCCACAAATGTTACTAAAAATAGCAATACAAATAGAAATTTTATTTTACACATCTCCCAGATGAAGCAGAATACAATTTTTACTGTATTGCAGATGTTCTGATTCAAAACTGGAAAGCCAACTTCTTAAGACAACACAGCTATTTGTAACATGTTTCAAAAATAGCGCCGAATTTTGCTTTACAACTTCTACACTCAAACTACTCCACCTCGCAATGGTGGTGTAGAAGGTGTAGCACCCGGGTGTTTAAGTTGTAGTTACACCCGCCGCCTGAACGCTTTGGTTGTAATAACCAGAACGTCACTTCCGGCAAGAAAAACGCGATGTTGCAGTTTGGGTGTAGAAGTTGTAAAAGTTGCAGCTAGGTGTAGACCGCCTAAACAAAGCTAGTGTGTTCAACATGTGCCACGTGACTTTAGTGAAATATGCGCGGGAGATTTGAAATAACATTGAGAGCCAAGATAATAATTGCTGAGTAATCACAACTATGTTGGGTTATTTTGGTACCTTATGAATATATGAACTAAGGAGAATATACTACCACATTATCACATAGTATAATTGCGTAGAAATTTCAGAACGACAAATGTAAACAATGTTTGCCACGTTACTGTTTTCCTTCACCCAGCTGTTTTTAGTAAAAAGTAAATATTAGCTGCATACTTACTAAGGTTTTGAACCGAGATATTGGTGACACCACATGACTAAATATATATTATGGAAGGTACGCGATGAGTTTCAAACAACACAACTGCATTTTTACGCCGAGAAAACATAAAAAAACGACACCAAACTCTCGAGACCATGTTGGACACACATTTGTGACGTCATGTTCCCTCTACTATATATTACCTCTATGGCACTTCCAGTTGGCAATGCTTCTCCCGAGTAATGGACACCGTTAGTTGTGACGTCAAACGAGATCACTGGTTACAAACAAATTTTGTTTTGAAAGTTCAGCGTTGAAATATAAATGTAAGTATTAGTTTCCAGTTGACTTAATTCATTCTTTATGTAATTGCCCAACTTTGAATTGCAAATAAATTGTACTATTCAAACGTGAACAAACATGCAAGTTCAGGTAAAGTAACCTCGTCGCTGCTTACACATAAACAACTTCGAGCATGCTGCAATTTTATATTTTAGGCACGGTCGTAGAAGAACATGTCTGGACACTCGCCTGGAAACTTGACCCCTGTTGTTTGGCTGTAGTTCACTAAGTTCACGACAATGCTATAGGTTTTTGGCGCTGCTGTTAGGGCGGTCGACTCAAACTCCGCCCACTTCCTCCCCACTTAGATAAACAATTTATCAAAACGTATTTTTTATCAATTTATGAAATATTTCCTTCGTTTACAAATTTGAGAAAAGGCTCCAGCAATCTTTATTTACTTTATAAATTTAACAATGGAAAAAAGTGGACGGAGTTTGAGTCCGACCGCACGGAAAACAGCGCCAAAAAGTACGACATTCTCGGTAACTTGACGAACTACAGCCAAACAACAAGGGTGTCAAGCAAAATACTGTCACTACTATGTCATAGATAAACACAGAGTACAAAAAAACTTCCAAAAGTGTTTTGATGTACACACATTTGTCACAATTCTTCATGCTAGGATAAGGGTTTAATGTTTTGATGTAGGCTACATGCTACATACATTTGTCACTGATAATTAATTCACAATGATATTTGAGACTGACCAGGTTATTACTGCTTCTAGGACAACAGTTCAGTATTTGGATATATATATATATATATATATATATATATATATATATATATATATATATATATATATTACACACACATTTTTTACTGGTAATTGTCACTGATAAATTAATTAATGGTAATTCTTTGTGCTAAGAGAAAATGTCAATATTTTTATGTATGTACATTTTTCACTGAATTATTTGTTATTGTTAATTCTTCATATACTAGGACAAGAGATTAGTGTTTTGATGTACATACACTTGTAACTGGTAATTTCTTAATTGTTTAGTCATTTGAGACTGACCAAGTTATTACTACTGCTTAGGGCAAGAGATTTATTTATATGTATATTTATCACTTTTTTTTCACTGTATTGTCATTTGAAACAGGCCAAGTAATTAGCATTGTTTGGACATGAGTTAACTGTTTTTGTGTACATATACTTGTCGCTGTAATTTGCTGTATTATCATTTGAAACTGGCCAAGTTTCCCACTGCTAGGAAAGAGCTTGTGTTTTGATGTCCTACATTTGTATGGGTTACTTTCATCACAATATTGATTCATCAAGTTGAATTTAAGATTGGTATAGCCTACTATTATATTTTGCATACACATTTCATTGATAGCGTGTTGTTGGTGAAGAAATCATATTTTGTTGTGATAAGTACAGTACATATTACATGCATTAAATACTGCTTACCAATCTGTTTGGACAACTAATACAGACATTTCCTCCACTGTGAATATAAATTCTTTGTAGGTTACCTTTATTTACCAGTTTATATTAAAGGTAGAACTGTGAAATAAAATCATTATGTCATCAAAGGATAGCATTAAGTAAACAAATATATTAATATTGGTTATTTTTAAGAATAAGAAGGGTATTTGTACAGTTTTTAGCTAATGTAG
This sequence comes from Medauroidea extradentata, assembly GCA_003012365.1. Taxonomy (NCBI): domain Eukaryota; kingdom Metazoa; phylum Arthropoda; class Insecta; order Phasmatodea; family Phasmatidae; genus Medauroidea; species Medauroidea extradentata. Next base: position 31,261 of record PNEQ01022948.1, read on the forward strand.
AGGGCCTCAAATACTCATTTCCGATAAAAGAAAGGTGTGTTTTTTTACATTAATAATAGTTGGAAGTACTGTACAAGAATATTTTGGAAACAGGTACAACAGTTCCACGTAAAGGAAAGTTACGACACTGTTCTTGCTCCAGGCAAGGACTCCTGTAAAGGCTCTGTTGACGTAACGTTGACACGGTGCAGTGGACCGGCTGTGGTTGACCACAACTTCCACGTCGACTTGTCTGCAGAAAGCAATTCTCCTTACAAACCACACGAACTTCTAAACGATAAGTGAGCAAGAATAACGACACATTGGAGCTACAAACTTTGTATTCTATACAGACTGCGTGCAGTATAAGCGCTAAGGCAATGCAGTCTTCCTTTACTAACATGGTTGAAAATAACATGCAAAAACAAATTCAAAGCTAGCAAATTTAGATCATATTTACACGGGTTGGTGTCAACGGGGAAGGGGTATAAAATGATAAAGCGGAGGGTTATAATCCAATGCTCACACAATAGAAGTGTTCGCGTGGTATGCTAGTTTAGGTATATTTCTGCTCGTTCGCATTTCTGTTATCGGAACAACTTCTTTGCAAGCTGTTTGGGGTGGTTGTACGTCTAGTTATTTTTCAATAAAAGGCAGGCTTTGCTCGTCGAGGTGCAGCAGAAATAGCAGAACCATAAATGCAAATTTTAACTATCACCAAATTAGAATTACAAACACGTCGGAAACTCATGAATGCTTAAAGTCGTTTTTTTATAAGAATAAGTTTAAGTATATCTCCTAAAATGCAGAGGGATTGCGAAGCCAGCCACCGTAGCGCAGTCGGTTAGGCACCGGTCTACGGTGCGAGAGATCCTGGATTGGAATCCTAGCTCGGGCATGGATGTTGTACTGTCCCTTCACCACAGTTCACCATTATCAGCTCGTTGTTAAAGAGCCGCAAAACTATCTCGCCGCTTACAGGGATGCAACGTAGTATAAATAATTAAGATTTATCCTTGAGTGAGAGATTTTGGTCAGCGCTTAACATCGAGTTCTTGAGCGCGGGTGAGGGGGTGACATGAGGTGAGCATGGAGCGACGTCGGAATGGAAGGGCAGGGGAAGTGGGATACACCCGAAAAAACCGCCGACCAGGGGCACCATCCTGCACGATTCCCACATGCGAAAATCCGGAGACCAACCCCGCCGGGAATCGAACCCGAATCGCTTTGGTGGGAGACGAATGATTTGACCATTAGGGGAATGCGGCTTCCATTTATCCTTGAAAGTAAATCATGAAAAGTCGAAAATATATTGCTTTCGATAAAAAAATTTCGTAACCAGAAATTTGTTTCTGTCAAGAAAGTAGTTTCCTAAATACTACAAAAATTGTTTAAAAAATTTTTCTGAAACTTTATTAGTGTCAGCAGTATTTATGCTACTTTGAAGCATCTGCAGTGCTTCCTATGTGAGCTTGACCATGGGTTCCCTACATCAGCCTGATAAAGTTTGTCGGTATGTTTTACATACACTTGGATACCGACATTCTCATTCCGAATGATATAATAAAATATTTTGATCAGTACCAAATATTTGTATAGGATAAGATTAAACAAACATGGATAACAGGTGTATAGGTACCAGAAATTTCACTATAGGTGTTACAGCATAAAGTGAGCGCACTTTATAAACATGAATGATTACCTGTCACAACTTAATTTATACAAAGCCCCCTACTAACAATACAAGTGTATATATGGTACTGTACAGGAAATTTAACTTCTGATGTCACAATAAATACTATTTTTAAATTGATATTCTAGGAAAGGTTGGTCATCAAAAGTGCTCATTTTGTAGTGAACCACCTATAAGTTAATCACGACAATTTCATGCATAATTTTAATTCTGAAAGTATAACCCGCACCCAGCCTCATTTATAATAATTCCTTCAGTCTATTCCACCCACTTCGTCTACCACAAAATATCAACCATAATATCAAAATTTTTACGGCCGGACATCATTTATATATAATTGATATGCAATTTTAACCATCATTAAAATTTTTTACGGCTGCACATCATTAAATCAATAAACACACACGCGTATATATATATATATATATATATATATATATATATATATATATATATATATATATATATATATATATATATATATATATATATATATATATATGCTATTTTTAGTTCGTGTCGTCCCATTGAACAACTACTCTTTCTGCTACTTAGCTTGGTCTCTGATAGCGAACACGCCTAATTATATTTTTCAATTAACTTTTTATATTTAAAAGAGTTGAGATTTTATAATGTGTATAAGTAATATTAAAATTGTATTCGCGCATTTTTGTAGGAATGTTTAAACTAATTTATATTCACAATAGGCGAGGTTAGGTAGAGGTTATTAAGATAGGTAAACCTATACAATACTATGCTGCTGACGAACATTATAGCGCCCCTGCCCTACAATTTTCTGTCCTTCTGCCCTCAAATTTTAAGTCCCTCTTCCCTACATTTTCAGCGACTCTGCCCTACAATTTTCAGTGCATCTGTCCAATTTTCTCTGTATCTGCCTTACAATAGTACTTCTGTCCCAAAATTTATAATTCCCCTTTCCCTGCTCCATGATTTGTATGCCCCTGTCCCACAGTTTTTAATGCACCTGCCATTGCCCCATGATTTTTAATGTCCCTGCCCCACATTTTTTAAAAATGCAACTACCCTACAATTTGTTGTGCTCTACCATAAAAGTTTCTGTACCTCTGCCATGACCCTGTCCCTAAATTTTATGTGGTCCTATCCTACAATGTTCTGTACATCTGCTCTATGATATTTAGTATCCTTGCTTAACATATCCAGTTCACCTTCTCTACCATCTTATTTACCTCTGCCCCATAATTTTTTACGTTTCTTCCTCACATTTCCTGTGCCCCTGCCGTACAATTATGTGGTTATACCCTAAAATGTTCCGTACATTTACCCCATGATTATTTTTAATGTCCCTGCCCCATATTTTTAATATCCCTACCCTACAGTTTACTGTACCACTACCACGTTATTTTTATTGCCAATGTCTCACATTTACATTGCCCCTACCCTACAATTTTCTGTACCTCTGTCCGATAATTTTTAATGTCCCTGTCCTACAATTTTCACTGCCTCCGGCCTATAATTGTCAATACTCCTGAATTACCATTTTCTGTACCTCTAACCCACTTTTATTTGTTCTCTACCCCGTGATTTTCAGTGTGCCTACATCATAATTTCTCCAACCTTGATTGCCTTATCTACCGTCATATTTTCTTAAAATTAAGTCGTAACTATAAAATATCCTTTGGGGAAATGGTTTAAGTAACACAATAACGGTAAATTTGAAAATGTTGCTATCCTATTTCTCATGCAGCGTTCTATACATTTAATTATTGTCTTTCTGCGCTTGTTATATAGTCCTGACGTGTTCGTACTTAATATTCTGGAACACCTTGTGAGGTAACTTAAACTTGACTAGTTAATGATAAGTTATGTCAATCATCACAAACCAATGTACGAAATTTACCGTCTAAGATTTTGATCCAGTTACCATATTATTATTATTATTTATTATAAGAGATCTTCGCGAATTGTTTGGGAAAGGCACCTAATGTCCAAAAATAACTTTTGGACGAAATCGTACAAATGACAAAACATAATGATGTATTTATTTAAAGAATGACCATAAAGAATATAAATGTATTTATTATTAGTTATCAGATGCTCAATTTATTCTTTTTGTGCCGCACTTCACTGAACTGCAAGTAAATTCCCCTATTCAAACGAGAACAACATGCATGTTTACCTTTACGCTAAGTAACATCGTCACTAATTACACATAAATAACTCCCAGTACGCTGGAAAATTGTGTGTTAGGCTTTGTTCGTATCTTCTTTGATTTTAATTAATTCTGAAAACGAAAGAAATTACTCAATTTTTCTTTTAAGCCTACTTGATTTTTACGAACACATTCGAAAGTTGTTATACCTGTGTAGCATGGGCCCAGAGTGTCTGTCTGGAACCAGCATCGTCGTGTGACGTCACACTGTGTCCGTTAGCCCAATTTGTGCAGCGCGCCGACGTACTATTTTCAACCGGCAAAACTGTGTACACTTGGTATCATAGAAAACAACAACGCTCTATGTATTGACTAGATTCAGTTTCGTGGACGTACTTCATTACAAAATTGAATGACTGTCAAAGAAAACTAAACAAATAAATGAAAACCATAAAATAAGCAGAGGATGCTTAGCAAGATACATACACAACATGAAATTCCAAGATGGAATCGGGTCAAATAAAAACAAGGAACAAACAGATAATAAATGAAATAAATAACAAATAAAATAAAAAAAACCAAATAACATGCGGCACAACGATGAGACGAAACAACAAACACAGTAGATATCAGACACGAACAGAAAAATAACAAAAGAACACAACAAGTAGACGAGACAAAATGCAACAGATGTCAGACATATACAGACAAGGCAAACGACACAATGAAGAGACGAAACAAAACAGTAGTTTTCCAGACAGACAGTGTTACGACGTTTCGGGAACTGGAATCTGTTCCCGTCATCAGGTAGACACACAAGGTTCAGGAACACGAGTGCGACTGATCAGTCGCACTCGTGTTCCTGAACCCTGTGTGTCTACCTGATGACTAAAGCATACTCAGCTTATATTATGGTTTTTCTTTTATTTGTTTAGTTTTCTTTGACAGTCATTCAATTTGCAATGGAGTACGTCCAAGAAACTGAATCCAGTCAAGCGTCACACGTTCCGCACCACCTCTCGACATCATCCCTGCAATGTAGCCAAAATTATCGCAATCTAACTTTGTTGAAGAATCTTATTAACTCCAAAATGTCCTCCAGCAGCTGAACTATGAAGTTCTTTCAGCACCTCTGGAACTCTTTAATTTCTGGGAGTACCAACTGTAGGAATGTTTCTTTGCCATCTGCATTTTCCCAGTTCCGGCACAGGACACCGTTTCTCAGAGATAGAGAATCCCATTGTGCCAAGTATGCCTTAGTTGTGGTACTTTGATCAGATAACTCGGCCCACTCTGGGCGCTGGCCTTTTTCCATCAATTCTAGTATTGGCTCAAGAACAGGGTCCTTTATCTGATCTTCGCCAATCTTTTCATCGCTCCAGGGAGAAGGCTTATTGCCAGTTGTGAACTCTTGGATTCTTGTTCTCCGAGCAGTTGGTGTCTTCCTAACCTTCCCTTCTTGGCGATCACAATGAAAGCAAATTGGCTCACATTGCCTCCTGGACAGTGCATCAGCATTGTTGTGTAAGCGACCAGGTCTGTGCTGTATTTCAAAATCGTTCTCTTGAAGGTGCAGCATCCACCCAGCTAACTGTCCTGGGTTTTTGAAGTCTAGTAACCAATGTAATCATGCATTATCTGTTCGTAGAATAAAATTCCTTCCATATCAGTAATGGTGAAAATCTAAAATAGACTTGACCATTGCTAGGAGCTTCCTGCGAGTTACACAGTAATTTCTTTCAGCCTTATGTAACACTTTGCTGAAATACACTAATGGTCTCTCTTTCCCATCCTAGATCTGTGACAACACAGCACCAATCCCCACATCGCTCGCATCAGTGTCTAAAATGAACTGTCCATCACTACTAGGAAAACCTAGGACAGGAGATGAAAACAAAATTTCCTTTAATATTCTAAATGAGGATTCACAATCGGGGGTCCAGAAAAAGTTTCTTCAAGTCTCAGTCAACTCATGTAATGGCTTTGCTATTGTGGCGAATTCATGCATAAAACGCCGGTAGTAAGCACACAGACTAAGAAACTTCTTACTTGAGTCCGATCAGTTGGACGTGCCCAATCTCTAATTACTTTTGTCTTCTCTGGATCTGTTTCTATCCCTTCAGCCGACACTACATGACCCAAAAATTTCACTTTTATCTGGAACAAATTATACTTTTTGGGAACTAGCTTCAAATTAGCTGCTGTTATCCTCTGAAGCACTGAATCAAGACGTGTCGGGTGTTCATCAAATGTCTTCCCTGTTACCACAATGTCATCTAAATAAACCTGACAAATATCCAAAGGTAGTACTCTTTCCATAAGTCGTTTAAATGCTGCTGGAGCATTGCACAGTCCAAAAAACATGACCTTGAATTGCCAAATTCCTTTCCCTTGTACAGAAAAGGCAGTCTTATCTCTATCTTTCGGGGCCACTTCACATTGCCAGTAACCCCTTTTCATATCCAAAGTTGAGAACCACTGGGATCCAGCCAGGCTATGCAGAGTGTCATCTATCCGAGGAAGTGGGTATGAGTCTTTCCTGATCACATCATTCAGCTTCTGGTAATCTACACAAAATATTGTTGAGCCATTTTTCTTGTTAACCAACACAACCAGAGTTGACCAGCGGCTGTTCGATGGTTCTATCACATCCAGATCCTTCATTTCCTTCAGAATGTTATCAACTACCTCATGTGAAGCAAGAGACAGACGTTTAGAGGGTAGCTTGATAGGTCTGGCATCTCCTGTACTAATATGGTGACGTACCGCAGATGTCCTACCAAGATCATGTGAACCACATGGAAAAGCATTTTGATTCTTTATTAAGAGTTCTGCAACAACATTCTCTTGTCTCCAGTCCAGGTTTTCCTTTGTCCTCTTCAGGAGTTCTATAAGTGGTTCTGGCAGAGTACGCTTCACAAGGTCCTCCCTTAAGACCTTAGAATCAGTGGTGTTTATCTAGGAAACCTGCTTACATAAGCCAATCGTTGCCCCCTCCTCAAGACGAATTGCCTTGTCAGTCAAGTTCATCATTCTAACAGGGCAAATATTTGATCTTGCTGAAACTAAAGTCCTGGATATAAGTACTCCATCAAGGAGGTTACTCCCTCTTCTCATGGGCTCAATTACCCTAGGCACCTTACAAATGGTCCTACACAGTGCCTTGGTATCACAATTTCGCTAAAAGTGGGCAACACAGTGGCCTGACAACAAACTACTGGGCAGCTGACTGGTGATGATAATTCTGGTCGTGGTATCAGTACCAACTCGGTTTCACCTACCTTCAAGACCCCCAGTCGAGTGTCGATGCAGCATCTTAGTTTACGCAAAACATCTAGTCCCAGTAAACATGCATCTGCAATATCCGCTATGTAGACTTCACGTTCTAACTCTAGTTCACCCAATTCTAGTTGCACATTTTTCTTCCCTTTCACTGGTGTTGTCTCACCAGTTACAGTGGTTAACTTGCACACTCCAGTACTTTGATCATGTGATTGATGGGGGAAAAACCCAATGATGTCTGGCCTGACAACAGTAATGGTCGCCCCTGTATCTATAACCATCTGACAGGGTACATCATCCAGGCCGCCCTCTACCAGCAATGCATCAATTTCCTGTTTCACCGAACGTACTCGAAGGCATTGTGGGGCCTTACCTCTGGCAGTCACCGACCTTCGCCACTCAAGACAGGTGTTTACATGTTTCCCGAATTTTTAACTAATTGGTTGGTCTCACCTGGCTCTCGGTCTCGGTTTCTTCGCTGATACTTCCGACACTGGGCTCTCAGGTGTCCAGGTCGTCCACACTCCCAGCACCCTGGCCGCTTTCTTGGTCGAGGGCGGTGTTCCAAAGCACTAATTCTGCTGGAAATGATGCTAATTGCTGTCTTAATTTCCTTCAGGGTATTCTCGATGTTGTTCCCCTCTTCTTCGCTTGTTACTTTCGCTGCTCGCACCACACGCCGGTTCGCTGGCACCTGCCCTGCTGACTCGACTTCCAGTGCGCGGGCTAGAGCATCTTGCATGGTATGAGGCGCTACCAGGCATACTGCTTGTCGCACCTCTAAGTCTGCAATGGCATCTACAAAGAACCCAATGGCAAGCACATCTCGCGCCTCCTCTGGACACCCTTCAAGTGACAGATGGGCTAGTCTCACAATGTCTTGCCTACGTTCCTGAAGTGACTCCCCTGGTCTCTGGCTACGGCTTCGAAGTTGGGCATGGTGGGCATGTCGTAAATAGCGGTCCCCGAAGCGCAGCTCCAGGGCAGAGACTAGCGTAGAATACTCCAGGCGATGTCGTTCAGGCAAAGATTGGAGTATACTGAGTGCAGGGCCCCTCAACACTGCTGCCAGGTAGTAGGCATGTTGGTCTTCTGTCCAACCATTCAGGGTTGCAACAATCTCATATTGGCGCTTATATTCACGCCTGTAGTTTGGCCACCATAAGGGGCAGGCTTGATTGTAACCCCCTTTCCAACCCCAGGAATAGCAAACTCATCTGTATTCATGTGCTGTGATACTCCTACCGCCGATCCTGACGTCGCAGAGCACCTCCCGTCACTACCCTGATGTCTCGGCTCTGGCTTCGTCGAGTTGCTATCCCGACACACCGATGGCTGACCATCTGCCTGTCGCTGTAGAAATTTCTCCCATTCCATCCTTAAGACACTCACCTCTTTCTGCAGGTCGTCTTTCACACTTCCGATTTTCTTTTCGACATTTTCATAATACTGTCAATTCTATGGTCCACCGATTCACTGACATTTTCAATTCTTTGATCCATTTTCAATTTTTTGATCCAACAATTTACTAACATTGTCAATTATTAGGTCCACCATTTGAGAAACACTTTCAATTTTCTTGTCCACGTACTCTGTTTTAGTATGCATTAGCTCACTAATTCCCTCTATCTTGTCTACATTCTTACTAACACTGCCTATCTTCTTGTCTACATTCTTTTTAACACCATCTATTTTCTTGTCTACATTCTCATTAACACTGTCTATTTTCCTATCGACGTTCTCATTCACACTGTCAATTTTCCTATCAACACTGTCTATTTTCTTGTCTACATTCTCATTAACACCCTCAATTTTTTTGTATTTATACCACATATTTGGCTAGCTATTTGGCTACTCAGTCCCTGTATTAGGGCTCGCAAACCCTCTAACACACTAACCATTTTTCTTGTAAACATAAATTTATAACCTAAAACTTCGTACCTAATAAAATTTAACAAGTTGGATTAAATATCTAACCATCTACACTTAAATTTAACATCCTTTAAAACATTTAATTCAATTTTAAATTATTGCCTCCATCCCACTTCTGACACCAGTGTTACAAGTTGGGGCTAGGTAGCCTACGTTTGGGGATGGAGGTATTTTATAAAAGCAAGGAAATTAATAGGGGAGACCGGGGCTTGTTGTTACAATTTTCAGTTTTTATTTTATTTTTACATTCGACATCGAATTTTAAATTGTATTGTATACTCACAATGTAGTATGACATCTTGATAATATGTGTGATTTTTATGGTCATGATATCTTTGGTAGTTTTTAGACTACGTGAACATTTATAAGGTTTGACATAATGTAACAATGT
>PNEQ01022949.1:0-23443 GCA_003012365.1 Medauroidea extradentata
TTCTTTCAAGCATTGTGAATCATCAGGGCGATGAGCACCCTGGACATTCTTCAGTCAAGCATTGTGAACCATCAGGGCGATGAGCAGGCCAGACATTGTTCTTTCGAGCAATGTGAACCTTCAGGGTGATGAGCACCTTGGATATTCTTCTTTCAAGCATTGTGAATCATCAGGGCGATGAGCACCCTGGACATTCTTCAGTCAAGCATTGTGAACCATCAGGGCGATGAGCAGGCCAGACATTATTCTTTCAAGCATTGTGAACCATCAGGGCGACGAGCAGCCCGAACATTGTAATGTGAAACGCTTCGGTAGCACGGAATAATTTTGAATCATTGTGGGTATATTTATTAATGATGTTCTTGGCTTAGTAACTGTCTCATTTACACTGAATTTCAATGTACTTAAGCGTCAGAACCGTTCGTCTCATGAAATACATTTAAGATACATAATTTGTAGTACATATGATTTACTTGTTTTTTTTTGTCTACGAACACTTTCATATGTAATGGCGTTGTGTTTTAGTTATAAGCAAAAAGTTGAAAAATATGACCACTTTACTTTTCGCAGATTTTCTCAGTTGTCTCAAACCGCATCAAATTTATAAGGTGGCAAGTTTGAAATTCGGAATCAGCATTTTCAAATCTTCAATAAAGATAGAAAAATCTTCTATATTTTTTCTTGCACAGTTTACAAATCATGATACTAGCTGGAGAAGGTAATAATACGTGCTGACAATACAATCAATCCTCGGAAGCTGCGGTGGCCGAGTGTTCAGACCGCTCGCCTCCCAAGGCGCCCCGGGTTCGACTCCTAATGGGGTCGGTCCCGGATTTTCGCATGTGAGAATCATGCCGGACGGTGCCGTTGGTCGACTGGTTTTCTCGATTATCTCCCCTTTTCCCCCCACCAGGAACATTCCGGAGCTTCTCCATACTCACCTAATATCACCCCTCATCAGGGCAGACGAAAACGTCTCACTCACTATCAATCTTCAATTCTTGTCCTACCTTATTCCGTAATTACAGTTTGGAAGTATTACCGATATTCTTCGGATGATTCATATAATACAGCATCCTGAATAATTCGATCAGTCGCTCGTTTTCCATTTTGTGAAATACGTACGCTCTGTAGTATAGCCAGCCCGTACAATATGACGCCAATGAAGCAGCAAAAATTTTGTTGGCGACGATATTGGAAATCCCGGCACGTACAACGGAACGTGAACTGAAGATCAAATATTGCACTACTCAGGATGTGTCCTGATAGCGTTAGTCACAATGTAACGATATACTTTAATTTGTCACTGATACAATTGAATATTCATAGGTTTATAGGCGGTTCGGGATAAACTGAGCACTCAAAGCCTTGCTAAATTTCTATTTTCAACCAACTTTCCGCGCGTAACGGCTAACGGCGGGAAATGTCTAACCTCTTTAGACACGTCGCTAAATGTTTGCACATGTAAGGTAAATTTTGCTGTCGGTATAAACTCATATGGTTTGATTAAAAAAGTGCATTTAATAATATAGATAATAAGCATGTATATTTCAATTCATTTTATTTCAGTATTGTTGTTTTTAAATAGGAAATTACACGGAACTATATTCAGTAATCGCTACCAGCCATACAAGAAATGAGGTAACTCTTGTTAATGTAGACTTATATGCATTAACGGCTAGTGATTTTTTCAAATGTTAGATTACATATAGGTGTGCCAGAAAGGAACCAGGCTGTGGAGCAATGACGCATAATACTTCAGCAAACGGAAGATTTTTTACATAACCAGACCTGTATAAAATAAAGAAGTTATATCTTCAGACGGCCACCTGATGAAGTATGTATTTGTGTGCGAGACGACAATCATTGAGGCGTTACGAGCGACGGCTGCCGGCACATGTATTGTGATATCGCCTCTACGCCCGAAGCCGCAAATGCGCGGGCAGTGTACCCGCAGTAACGTCTTTCTGAACCTGTCACCGTAGAAAAGTCCGGTGTAGTTGTAGACCTCAAATTTCGAACGAATCCGGTACAAATATCCTGAGAAACAAGCATCTGAAAAAAGCCGATTTGACTAAGTTCGACGGTTTAAAATAATTCTTTACAATGCGCGTGGTGTGTTAAAAGCAGAGACGGGAAAATTGGCCGGTTTACTGACCTGTAGACTAGCCTCTAAGAATAACCATGTATTCAAGCAGATAACAGATGTTCATTAGCTGCTCGCTAACGCAGTGACATGGGGCACGTTAAGTGGGCTGTTCACCTCAGTTTTCAACGTCTTAATTTATTTTTATATTTGTACCACATATTTTTTTCTTATATTAGACGTATATTGTGATTAAATCTTCCTCTTAGGACATTTTTGTATCTCTTATAGTTTTTGCGTAATGAGTCGTAAACGACAAAATTTGCACTTTACGGTTTTATGCACGCCACTAAAACAACTGACATACCAAACCGAAAAAATTCGCAATGTTTAACAATGTTGTAGGTTATGATTTGACATGTATAAAACAAAAAATAAAAAAAATTGTATTTAATAAAAAAATGCTGAATTTTAAAATAAAAAAAAATTTCTAACATTTTTTAAACAGACAATACTATATATTTTTGTTTTAATATGTGTCAAATCACAGCCTACAACGTTGTTATACACTGTGAATTTTTTCGGTTTGTTATGTCAGTTGTTTTTAGTGGCTTGCATAAAACCGTAAAGTCTAAATTTTTGCATTTACGACTCAATACGCAAAAACTATAAGAGATGCAGAAATTTCCTTAGAGGAAGATTTAGTCTCAAATTATGTCTAAAATAAGAACAAAAATATATCTAGTACAAATATGAAAATAATAAGAGACGTTGAAAACTAAGGTGAACCGCCTAAAATAAGAAAAAATAAATAAATTAGGTACAAGTATAAAAATAATAAGCGACGTTGAAAACTGAGGCGAACCGCCCCCTTAATTAAGGTATATTTCTATTATTGGCTGAGAAACTTTTAGGGAATGTCAAATAAGTCAATAACCAATAGCGAAAGTGACACAAAATTATAGTTTCCGAAATACTAGCGTGTGCGTGAAAGAAGACGTGAAGTTTTCAGGTCCCTAGTTAAAAGTCATATTTAGAGATGATGGTTAGAGACACTGGAAAATCGCGGGAATAGTTGACCATTTGCTAGGCTCCAACATGCTGTATATAATACTGAATGTTTCGTATCGACATTGGCTACAGTTTATTTGAAGCATTGTTTCTCTCTACAACAGGCCCAGTTAGAACGGTACAGCTTGAACACACAGCGTGTGTGATTCGCCACAAAACTGTTCACACATGTCACGGTTAATATACTATAGTTTATTGGAGACTATGCTAATCATTTTCGCGATTTTCCAGTGTCTCTAATGATGGTTTATCGCGGGAAAACTTGACCGTTAGCTGGGTTTCAACGTACGTTCAGCTTACCATAATGTCACTGGCTTTTGCATGTACGTGGAGCTGTTTCCGTATTCGACTGAGCCAATGAGATACACGGTATTTTAACATTTGGTGCCTGTTATTGGTCTGAAGGAAACTACGTTGGGCCAGACGTATCGTATGATCATACGTGTCGAAAGAAACTGCAGTATTTTCAAGGGTATGTTAGCACAAAAACATTTTCGCGCTACACCATCATCTCTAGTCATACTCATAAGTAGTCTGATGTGTGTGTTGTTTTCGTAAATGTTTTGGACGCACGTTTACTGGCCCTTGAGGAAAACCTAACTCCGGAAACACTGCCCGCAGTTGAAGCATCAATTAGGCGGGCGCCTTAATTACGAAATAATTCTCTAGCATTTTTGCCACCATCTGAGTGAAACAGTCACACATAGGAAGAGTTCTAGAACCTTCGCAGTTCTATGTCGTAGGGACACAACAAGAACACGTAGTGTGGTTTAGACTACAAGATATTTTCGCGAGTTCCCATGACGTCAGACGAAAGTTGCGTTCACTGGAATTAGTCGAGGTTCAGTTACGTTAGGATGGGATGCTGCGAAGTTTCCGGAACTTCGTCGTTCTTTGCGCTAGTGTAGTGGCAAATAGTCCAGGTCAAAACAAGACGTTCAAAGTCAACTACCATTTGTCACTGCAATCAGCAGTTTACTTGGTTTTAGAAATGTTATATTGCGTAAAACTGAATTTATGATATTCAATTGAAATTCGGAATCCTTATGGCTGAAAGCTACGAACAAACAGAACAAAGAAAAACCCTAAAAGAAAAAAAATGCGTGCTTCAATCGATAGAATGTGCCCATGCATGTGACATACCGTATAAAAATCTCTGAACGTGTGCGCTTTTAAGAAAAACGCACACTAACTCACTCGCGCGCGCTATTCGCAGACTCATTCAAAATAATTCGGCCAATGAATAATTTTAGTAAATGGCAAAAGTTACGTACTTCAACTAGTAACCTAGCTCACCCCCTTGAAATTAAAAGAGTTTTTAATTCGTATTTTTGCAACACATCGAAAAAGGCGTCGAATAAACAAATTGTTTTTAAACATTATTAAGTGTTAGTGATATCCTAACCACGTGAAAAACATACCATTATAATTGTTCGCCGATATAAATTACACAGGGGTGACCACTGACCACCCCCAATTTGCATACAACTTTTTTGCGCTGTCGTGTGATATGGTCATTTGATTCGGTCGTCGTATCGATTACGTCCTGCTGAACTAAACTGCAAATGTCCAGATCCGGCTTCATTTAAAAACGTATCAAATTTGTTTGCCGTGACGTGGAAATGCCTGATGCACGTACCAGACAAACATACTGTATCGTCGCACTTGCTTTTTAGTCTACTTTATTTTTATTTCATTAGGACATAAGGACTACTAACAACAATGGCCAAATCACATGACGTCGAAAAATGTGTATGCAATTATAAGGAGGCCCTGTCTATGATTTGTAAGTAGGCGGTCGGTTTTAACGCTGTTTTTCCCGGTATTTTTTTTTAGAACTCCATACACTAAATAATGTTTAAAACAACTTTAATATTTTTATGGCAGTTTTCGATATTTTACAAACAGTACTAATTTAAAACTCTATTTCAAGGGCAGATATCTCACGAGTTAAACCAGGCTGTAATGACATAAACTTAACCATTTTCCACTAGGTATCACTTTCCGAAATATTTCGGGTGAATTTTCCGAACGACCAGTCTATTCCACCTGTTCGGAAACTTTTCACCCAGAAACTGACGGACAATGAGGGACAAGTGAGGTGGTGCTTCATCCTGCTGGGAAATGACGTCAGGTTGCAGATGGTCAAGTTGTGGCACAGAAAACTCTTGCAACATGTCTAAGTAAACACCACTTGTGACTGTAGACTCAATGACAAATAATGGATCAATGATGCAATCGTACATAAGTCCGCACCACACATTGATTTTGGGATTGTCTTTTTACATTTCACGTGTAACATGAGGAGGTTTTGATGCCCAGATACGAACATTATGACGATTCAGCTTGCCTGACACACAAAAAGTTGACTCATCGGTGAAACAAATGTTTTTTTTTTTTTTTCAAAAAGTCTCTATTTGCGCCAGTCTTAACAAATAACGTAAAAAAAAAAAAAACTTTGAGTTATATTGCCGCATGTTGAAACAGTTTATTGTTATCTTGTATAGATTTAAAGTTACTAAAGTCTAAAGTTGTGAAGATAATTTATCGACAACCTTGTATATCCTTAATTCTGTGCCATACACTCATTTTCACACTTTGTATACAAGAAAGAGAGCGAACAAATTTTTAAACTGATAGCACTTCCTAGGAAAATTTTTATTTCAGACAAATTTAATTCTTTGAAGTTATGTTAAGATGGCCGCCTGCCCAGGTAGCAACATGTCGAAATAAATAGAAACGTGTGTTTGGCAATCAGCCCTAAGTTCGCATAGCAAGCCACTAAATGTGTGCGAAGTAAATCATAGGATATGCAAAATACGATTGCCTAAAACCTCAAAACACAGCTGCAGGCGATCATGCATATTCCACAGAATGTTTTTTTACCAACATGGGCGTAATAGCACGGCATTCAGAAGCAATTCGCTCACACAAATGGTTAATGTCCCTGATCTTCACACTGTAAACTTTGGCTATCTGATATCCCCACACAACTAAATAAATTGGGTTTAAATCCGGAGATCGAGGAGACCCCTCTTTGGCCAATCCATTGTGGAAAGTTGTCGTCTAACCAATGACGTACCTGTGTGTCATAGTGGGTTAATCAAGATTGGTTACATTTAGTTTGATTATATTTAAATATATTTGATCAAAAATAGTAATTTTTGGCAATGATTGGAAGATTATTTTCACGTTTATTCGTTTTATCGCGTTTTTATTGCAGGTTGCTCAGCTATTTTAATGACTTTTATGATCAGTCTTATAGGTTACGTGATATTTCAGGTAAATGTTTGACAGTTTTTCATACTTGTTCGCGTATGATCCATTTCGGTTAATGTTTGTTACCATTTGAAAACAACACTTTACTTTATTGATATTTATTTGGTTATGTTCTGTTTTATTTTGTTACCAGTATACTATGTTAAATCATATCGTGGGTTTAATGCTAGGTAGCTTGAGATACCTAATTATAACACTGATAATTGTTTTTTTCCATACACATGGTTATTTGTTGAAAAGCAAATTTGGGTTGTAAACATTTATAATATATACGCGTCAGTAGGAACAATAATAAGAGTAGTGTGGACATCTGCAGATAACTTAACCCTGGTAAAATTAAGTTACTTAATTATTGTACTAAGTTCACGAACAGTTATTCGTATTACTTATTTATAACAATATATGGTTTTTGATCGTACTTGTCACATTTGATAAAATAGAGTAATGGTTTTCAATTTTTAGTAACATGAATATTTGGTCGGATATGGTCATATTGTTGGTGTTTATCTCCAGAAATGCTGGTTCTTGCTCGTGAGTAGTTAAAGTTTGTCGAATTATACCAATTTAGTCACATTAAATGACTGTTAGTATTTGGACATGCGTCAATGAATTCTGTTTCCTTTAAACTTATTTGGTCACAATTGATTAAGTTTGCTTATATTATAATTTGTATTTAATTTAGCCATGTTTGGTAACATTCAATCAGGTTTGGTCTGACTTGGTATCATTTGAGAGTATTATTATTTGGTCATATATACGCTGTAAAAATATTTGTAAATTTACTACAACAATGTGTAGGGATGTAAAGAAAATAGGTATGGAATCTTTCTTATTCATAAGTAAATTGTATTGTTCCTATACATTGTTAGGAAATTGTCAAATGTATACAGCAGTTACCAGACTTGCACAGTAACAATGCTGAACATTTGCAACAATTACAAGCTCAAATATGGTAGGAGTCCTATCTTATGCATGAGTGAAAAACTTCCTGTACTGTTGGAAAGTAGTTTTTGTACAGTTTGGGTATTTCTTGTAACATTTGGTTAACCATTGTTTGGTCGCAAATTAACCACTTTTAATCAGATACGGTAATATTAGTTGTAAAACGTTAACAGCAGATATTTACGTCAGGCAACAGTTATTGTGACTGGCTATAATTAGAGACCCAAAAATTTCGTGGGTTCAACGACCAGCCCGGCTGGACTCCACGGTTCTGTATACTCTGGCTTCAGCTGTCAGTCGAACAAATTACACAGTAGCCAATAAGTTTTCATGCAGGTCTATTATTGGTTCACATTCCTCAAGGAAGAATTGCGGTAACAGTCATCCAACAGCGACAGTAAATGACGAGTACAAGAGATTTGAAATCTAACGTTTTTACAAATGAATTCGCGAAATTGGTCTCTAGTTATACTACGCCATTAAAATCTGCTCAAATGTTACTTCAAGTATCAAGGTATACTCGCGAAAAGCGTGTGCAAAATACAAAGTTCGTGTGTGACTTTGACAGAAATGAGTGCAGACAATTGTGCAGAAAGAGGCGAATGAAAAAGATAAGTCTTATTTTGGCAGTAAAAATACGTCCACGTAAGAAAGATTTCAAGGAAAGAATGGCGTTTGAAAATATTGAAAATTAGCCCATAACAAGCTATAACTGAATTTTCGCTGAACAAAACTTAAATGACGATTTGCAAGTGAACTTCACCAATGCTCGGGTGTGCTTTGAAGGAGAAAGAAGAATAAGATCCCTCCAAACTAACTCTCGTCTGCTTCCTCTGTTCCGCATCCGTGTTTCGTTGCAAGCTCCGGTCCGCTATAACGAACCTGCCTGGGAACGCCTCTTCAACTTCTCGGAATAAAAACACGTTTCCCCCGCCCGCGAATTTTAATTTATCTCATTTTGCCCGTAGCCAAGCCGGCGTCAGAAATACGATTTCCCTGGTCTCCGGCTGCCCGCGTTCTTGCTCTTTAAACTCAGCCGGTTCCTCCGCGTCCTCGCCCCTCCTCACTGCCGTTATAACCTCGTTTCTCCCGGCCCGCGTGCAGAGATTTAGCCTCCGTGTATTTCATTATCTTCGTTGGCGGGCTGGGTTGCCAGTCCCGTCTTCCGATTGCTTTGCACTGCTGTGGTGACTTACCGATCGTTCGATTCACAGGTACAGTCATTTGGGGTAACTGTGTACCGTTTTGGGGTAACATTGTACCAGGGATTTTCTTTTATATATTAACTTTGTGACATTTACCCACTATGCAATATTTAAGGTTAATAAATTTATTAATCTAGAACAGAACCATTTACTTAAATACAGAAATATTTCATTTGAAATTAAACTGGGCTTGTGGTACAAAGTTCCCCCAAATGACTGTACAGTTAACATCTATTTTCAAGTCTGTCAACGTAACAAATGGTGGACACGTTATGAATTTCTGCGAAAATATGTAATGGCGTCGTCACCCCAAGCGAATAGACGTTTGTAGTCTTTTGGCTTGGGTTTGGTTATTAATCTATGATTTACGCTGTCAACATACTACTTTGGAGGAAAACATAATTTTTCTGTATGAAAAAAAAAATTTTCGATGCTACAATTGAACCAGAACGAGGAGGAAAAAAAAAGGACGCAAATATGATATGAAGAGCATAACATGCAGCTTTTAATTAATGGTTACTGTTTTTCATAAGCCGTTACGGATCATACCTTTAGACGTTGTATAAGAACATTAAAAAATACATTAGTCGAGAACTTACTTGCTTTTAATGTGTGTGACCTTTCTGTTATAAAAACACTTTTTGTTTTTAAGGTTATTTTATAAATATGTAATATTATTTATTTATTTATTGTGGCTCGTGTCACAAAGCGCCAAGAGCATCATACCCCGGCTCTTGTACAATATTTGGCGATATCTTTAAGTGCTTCAAAATATCATAAAGTATTCTGTATAGGTGACGTAATTTCTTGTTCTGAAATAAAATTAAATACCGGAACAGCTTTGATTTAAATCCAAGTGTAAGATCAAAAACAAATAGTTTAATGTCATTATTATTAACGTAAGAAACTAAGAAAAAATTGAAATTTCGAAATTATTATGCAAAATTCCTCATAAGTATTGCATAAAAAGTTTCAGAAATTATATTTGTAGTCAATATTAACCTGTACGAAATTATAATGCATGCGATTTATGTAACTTCATAAAATACTTTGAGAACTATGTTCGATATTTGAGCGCATGGAAGAGCTTATGGTATTTTTTTATAGACACCATATTGTGTTTAGTTGTAGCCAACATAATTTTGTAATTTATGGAATACTCTTATTTTATATACTCTTTTGGAAACTACGGAAGATAATATTAGTTTTGTCTCTAATGTAACGTGTTGCGCCGGAAAAAAAATAGTAGGCCCCTATAGATATATTTACGCGATCTCAGAAACAGGTTTTCAGAAAGATTCGCTCATTGAAAAATTTTCCTTACGAAAGTTGTAAAGTTTGTTGTGTTTTAATATACTTAATCCAGACACCTTCAGTATTACTTGAGTTTGAAAATGTCATGGTTTTTTTACGTACGCTCTTGAAACGTTAATGTCGTATCGATGATAGCTGCTGCTCACAGCACAGCATGGTAGGACAAATTTAATACTCACTCTCTTTTCAGGAATTTACTTTTTGTTATGAAGTATTTTCTATAGCATGTGTCGTTGTGATTGGAGGTGAGTAATCCACTTCACCACTGTAAAGTATGTATGTCACATGTTCCTAACTGCTTCAAGCTTAACTTATGAATACGTGGTATGTATGACATTTTCATTATTAGAGAGATTAGAAATCTACTCTTAATGTTTGGAACTGTCCCGTTAGGCTGCATATTAATATTCTGACTGTAAATACAAATTTATGTTTGGTAAACAAACTACTGGAAAATAGTTCTCCGCTTACAACATTCAATGTAACGCGGTTTTAGTAGTTGACTGAAAGGACAATAAGCGTTTAAAAAACATATTATATTGTAATGGATAGACGGATAGCTTATATGACAAATGTTTTTTTCTGTATGGTTTAATTTTTTTTTATATTTGGGATACGATTTGAACACAGAAAAATATACTAGTCCAGAACAGTTTTGTAGTCGCTGATAAAATATGTGTGCATGTGTGTGTGTGTGTGTGTGTGAATGCGCAGCTGTGCTTACATGTGATAAATAAGTAAGTAAAATTTTTTAGTTTCCATTTAAGAATCCCGTGTATACTTAGTGTCCCGTGTTGCTGAACAAATATTAAAGTTTGCTTCTTTACGCGTGGTTTGTGGGAACTTTTATGTTCAAAGTTAGAGTGAAATGAATATCTCTATCGCTCGTGTCCAATACAGTTTACAGCAGAGAAGTTTCCATTAACCTTGTCTCTTCTCGTCAGTCACACGCGGCGCCATAGGGGAAATAAGGAAGTTTTCGTAGTTTACAGGAACAGGCATAAATTTCGTTTTCGTTCCATGCAGCACGGGTATCCTTTAACAAAATGTGAATTGCCATAAAATTTGTCTTTCCTGAAGGAAATTGAACGGCTGAAAACGCCAAACGGCGTCCACTCATGCTGTGTAGCTTTAGAGTCACTGATTTTTGGTGAAAAGAATTCTGTAACAATTTGTTTTCAATGCCTTATGAGTAGGGCCACGATTTTGTCGCGAAAAGATTTTTGCCCCACTTTGTTTCAGTGTCTCACGTGCACATCGGCAGTTCTGTTTCAAGGTTATTGGCAGCATGTCTATGTTCAGACACGTTTATCATTTTACTGCACCAATCAGAATAAGATTATTGTGACTCCGTCTCCGTGCGTCTATAATTTGCCAAGGCAAGTGAGAGTAAAATCATCCAACCACAGACGATGTAGCAGAGCTGCAGGTGTGCACGTGACGCATCGAAACCAAATGTTGCAAAAATCTTTTAGCCATAAAATCGTGGCTCTACTTATGAGTAGATTTGTATCTCTGCTTCATGGTCAGTGATTGGATGTTTGTAACTTTTGGCGTCTCGGGGTCCTACCCGCAAAAAACAAACGTGTGGTGTCGTGCTAACATTGTTCTGATTGGCACAATCAAATGAGCCACGCCTATGCTTAGAGACCTGAAAAATTCGCGTTTTCTTTTGGCGCAAACTAAGAGTTCCAGCAACTGGGTCTGTATCATGTTCATAATTGGCCGTTGACTTACTCGACACTTCTGGAAGTAGCTGAGGCAATAATAAAACTGTAACTGAATACCGGCCCATTTCACAGTGTCAGCGAGCAGCTAATAAAAAGCTGCTATCTGTATGGTTCCACATATATTCTTGGAAGCTAGCCTACATGTCAGTGAACGCGCGAATTTTCCCGGGATCTGCCTATTGTTAGGGCCATGAACTTTTCGCAAAAATAATTTCGCCCTAGTTTGTTTCAGTGTCTTACGTGTACGTCTGCTGTTCTGCTACATGGCCAGTGATTGGATGTCTTAACACACGTGTCTTGAGGTTCAACCCGCAAATCACAGACGTGTTGTGTTGCAGTAACTTTATTGTGATTGGCTAAGTCAAATAAGAGACGTGACTTCACAATGACACACTGCCAATAGCATTGAAGCATGGCTGCAGATGTGCACGTAAGACACTGAAACAAAGTGCAGCAAATTTTTTCTCGAAAAATTCATGGCTCTACCTATTAGGCTACAATTTGCCTATAACCATGAAGCAGAGTTGCATATGTACACGTAAGGCATTGAAATAAAGTTATGCAGAATTAATTTCACCAAAAGCCACTGACTCTACTCATTAAAAACACTGATTGTAAACCCTCCAACATAGCTAAGAACGGCCTTTTCAGACTGCCACACTTCAAGATGTTCTGACCGGATGTATCTGAAACTCAGCTTACGACCTGCACTGAACTCGGAGACTTTCCACCAATAAGGTATATAGTCACCGCTTTGCGTTCCATAGTAAAAACTATTCGGCGGGAAGCTTGCACGCTAGTTCAGCGCTTGGATGTTTGAGGCGATGCGGTATTTGATGTGCTCTTCAAGGTCGCCCTAATGTTTCCATCATTTCTGAGCCTGTGACGCGCAGGTAGGCGGTGCCCTTAATATATATATCTTAATAAGTAGGTATACTTGGAAAATTCGTGGTATTATTAGGTCACAGGCTAGATTTCACTGCCCTTTCCATACTAGAGCACAGCCCATGTGTCTTCTACCTGACAGCTTTACATTTGGTTGGTCAGTCTACCGTACAACTTTCACCTATTGACCCGAAGTATTCTCTGCGGCAAGCGACGTCGTTGTAGGCCGACAAGAATTGTCCGACAAACCTACAGCTATTTGCAATCGAGCCTGCTGGTAGATTTTGCATGTTTATACTTATATGGTAAAAATGGTGTTTGCGGGGTAGTTTTTTTTAAGTGTAAACTTAGGCTAACGTATCCACAGCTTCTTCTATAATACTGTCGCATAAAATAAAATGGTCATGACGGAATGTCTAATAGAATCTTTTTACCTCGACGTTGTGAAGATTGCGCGACAGTTCAATTGCTTCCGTCTATAAGCTACAATAAGGCACGAAGTACATGTCTGGGCCGCCTTATGGAAAACATTTTACAAAACTGTGTCTAGAAACTAATGTCTTAGGAACATCTACACCACAAGATTTATGTATTTACACTAGGGCAGTAACTGGGAGAACAATCGGCCGAGGCATTTAAGAGTAAGTGATAGATTTTGGTCAACGCTCAACATGTAGTTTTTTTTTTTTTTTTTTTTTTTTTTTTTTTTTTTTTTTTTTTTTTTTTTTTTTTTTTTTTTTTTTTTTTTTTTTTTTTTTTTTTTTTTTTTTTTTAGCGTTGGTGACATGAGGTGAGTATGGAGCAGCGCCGGAATGAGAGGGTGAGGGAAACGAGAGATCCCGAGAAAACCCGTCTTCAAGCAGCATCGTCCGACACGATTCCCACTTGCAAAAATCCGGGGATCGACCCGGCCGGAAATCGAACCCGGATCGCCTTGGTGGGAGGCGAATGGTCTGACCATTCAGCCACAGCGGCTCCGTGGCACTTAACAAATCATCCCTGCCTTCGCCTAGAGTGATTTGTAAGAAGCCATGGAAAACAGAGACCATTATGAATCAGCATGGCTTGAGCCGGGCGTCGAACTTAGTCCTCCCGAATACGAGTGCAATGTATTGGCATTGTACCACGTCGTTCGGTTACATTGGATCATATTAATCCGATACTAATTTTATTATTTTCAAATTGTGTCTTTCTTACGTAGCTTTTTATAAATATTGTCACGAAATGAAGGATGAAGAATAGGGAAAACTTGAATAAACTGTGCAATGGGGGAAAGAATATAAGTGTCGATCAAGAAAGTATTACCTTCTTAAAATGATTGATAACATCAAACACAACACAATTTCACTGTTTACTTCAGAGAGGTTGGGGACCGTCAAAAAATTGTGGCACTTACTAAACGTCACTTTAAACTTGAACACTTAAATAAAATATATAGTAACGGAAACATTTCACATGATTTATTACTCTAAACCTGTGGTGGCGTAGAGTGGCATTTATATATCACTGAAAATAAATAAATTCACGAACCTCACAAGTTTACAATTACAATTCATTAAAATAATAACTTCGAAAACATACATAGCAAATAAAAGCTTTAATAATTTTGAAACAAATTCAGGAACAGTGATTAATGTGATGAAAGTTCAATTTCGACAGTTCAGTACTTGTTAAAAAGTCAAACATGTGAACTCGTTCAGGTTTAATACAGGCCAAACACAATTAACCATTACCCTTGTCTCTGGGCTGTCACAGTCTTAACATTTAAAACTATTGAGTTGACTATCGATTTTAAAATTCCATAAACGACTTAGACTTGATAAACCAAAATTCGCTTTCGGCGGGACATTTTGAGCTGGCAAATTCAACAAAAGCAAACGATATTCGTCTACATAAAACACCGTTAACTTAACAGTCGACAACTGACAAATTTCTTATCATTGACCACCGGCCTACCGGTAAACACTGCCTAATCGTGACCTGTCTGTAATATGATTAACTTAACGCCAGCCTCAATTATTACGTTTTCTGAAACAATTACCAACCTTCGGACACCATTCTTAGTCTAGGCATTACTAACTAAATTATTAAAATCTAACAAAACCGCAACTCAAACAATATGACGCGCGCCTACCTAACTTATAAAATAACATTTAAATTATTTCAACGTATTTACCAAAGTTTAAATGCAGCTAAATACACGAGTTAACTAAATTCCTATAAACTGAACTGCAACGTTGTCTCCTTATCTTATGTTGCTCGGGGCCGTTCCACTACCGACGACCCTCGGGTGTTCGCCCACTCCTCCGCTGTCTTCAGACGTCTTCGTCAAAGCCGTGAACAATAATGTGTCAAAAAGCCCCACGATCAATAAAGAACGAAAATCCCGCGAACCTGTGCTGCACCTCTATAAACTGTTTATTCAGGTTTTCCCTATTCTTCACCCTGCATTTCGTGACCTAACTCACATAGTCTCGAAATTTCTATTGCAGACGCCCGAATTTCAAAATCGCCAAAGCATGTGGGTGTGGCAGTGGAGCGGAAGAAGTGGGTTTAGTGTCATATAGTCGGAACATGACGGTAACTGAGAATCCTCGAAGGTTTAAGCTGATCTATCACGCGACAGCCACAGAGGTGACGGAGGAAGACGGGTGAAGGAACCATTCGCTGGCCGCGCCGCGAATGTGGGTCTTGTACGCACCTAAGGAATATGCTGCTAGCATAACTCATTCAAATATAGTGTTCTAGAAAACTCTGAGATACGTGTCGCACACTTCGACGAGAGAGGCGATCAAAGTCTCTAAACCTTACGCTTAAAAAACAGTCCCAGCTAACTGGCAGATAGGAAAACTCAAACTTTACATTACACAAAATAATCACTTATTCCAACCGTCACAATATTTACATTATTTGTTCATTAATAGTTTTTTTTTTGTGAAATTAAAGAACAACCTTTTTTACTTTTATATTTAATTTCTAGTGCAGTAATTATACTATTTAAATTATTATTGTTGATTATTTATCCTAATTCTATTCATATTGTTTAAATATATTATTTTTAATGTTATCCTGTTTACCCGAAAACTAGGATCGAAGTTGGCAACTAGTTTTACAGATGTTTTGTAAATATAAGAATTAAAGAGATCGTCTGTGTCACAGCTCTGATAGAATTTTTAAATTAGGCTATATCTGCGCAAAATGTGGCCCTCACACTCTAAAAACACGACGTGTTTTGAAATTAACATCTATCTACATACATACATACATACATGTGTGTGTATGAATAAAACCTGCTAGCAGCACCTGTAAACTGGGAACTATACCACAGGCGATGAACTCAATGTAACAACAAATTTCAAACGAACGGTTTTAGAATCTGACAAAAAAGCCGCGGGTATGATGCTCTTAACAGCGCATTGTGGCACGAACCACAAAAAAAAAAAAAGTAAAAAATTATATTATACATTTATAAAAATATCCTTAAAAACCAAAAGTTGAGTTTATTACACGAAGGCCACACACATTAAAACCAAGTTAGTTCTCGATTAGCACATAAGTTGTACGTTGGTAAAAAGGTATTTTTTTTGACGTTGCTATACGTCTAAAGGTATGATTCATAACGGCTTATGAAACACAGTAACTATATATAAAACCACAAAGAACTCGCACATTAATGATTTACCCGTATTTATGTAGTTCGACGAAATCTTATTTTTGAATGTGTTTAATGCCATGGGTCCCTATTTATGCTATTTTAGTCAGTTTTATTTTTCAAGTCCTGAAGTGGAGCAGATATCGCAAACAGTTACATAGAAATTGTTTGTATTACGTAGCAAAACACAATTTTCTATAATTTTGGTTAGTTATTGACTTAATTAAATTTTCTCAATACAACGCAAGATACACGCGGTACTCGTGTATGACGTCCATCTTGCAATAATTTTATGATACATTTGTCGTCCGTTAGTCATCTCGTCAGAGATCACAAGATAGAACATAACCAATTTTTTATGTAAGGCTCTACAGGTTGCATGGTGTAATGGATTCCATTGGTTTTTCTACACTTGCAATAGGACCAATTGTATGTACAGTACATCATCGACTACAGAGACGGGACTTAAATCGTTGTTTCAACTGTGCGCAGAGGAATCTGGTAAGCCATATACAACAGTCATTATATTCCATGTATTAATACATAATCGCAATCATAGATATGAGTTATGCGCCAAAGCATAAATTTCACAGAAATTCAGAACGTTACAGACCATTTTAAAGCGTATTCGTGTTTTTTTTCGAACTAAATATGTAGGTTAACATAATAGTTATTTACTACACACACAGACCATCAGTCTCCTGTAGTAAGAACGCTTTCTTTGCGTGTGAAATGTTTTTGAATGGTATTTCGTTGATATTATTGAGAGTTCGCACGAGAAGTTAAGTAGAAAATTAAATCTCAACGTCGTCGTGCATAGATGTGTCTTTGTCGACCGTACCCACGAAGGTCGCATAACAAATGCTCAGAATAACTGAAGCGTGAGGTTAGACAGCTCCCACGCGCGTCTATTACTGCACATTTTCATAACAACCAGAATTGCGTGGGCAGCTTTCACTTGCCCTCCTTTATGTGACGTTTGTAGGTCATATCGAGTGAATATAGAACTGCAGAGTTAAGCACGAGTTAACTGACAAATATGAATAATATGACTACAATAATAATTTAATAAACACATACGAGCAAATGTGTTCGAGCAGGCTACTAAGTGGACGGAATTTCTTTTTCGGGCGATAGGTTGTCGACGGATTGACTTGTTTGCGGAACGAATATTTCTTGTGGGCGTTAAACTTATTCAAATGACATTTTTGGTCTGCTATCGCGGGATATATTTGAGTAGCCTAGTTTATTAAAATATTGTTTATGTTGAAAATTATAACTCCTTTATTTGCCGTTGTAATCACGAATTCACCTCATTGTTCGTCCCGTATTTTAAATTTTATAGGTCCACAACTGTACATCAGCTACGATCCTTCTAAACACCAGTACACCACTGTAATATTGAACTCTCTGCCGCAGAAATTTCTGTTTCATTCAGACAGGTCGAACAGAGAGAAAATAAAGCGACGATAGTAGATAGATAAATAGATAGCTAGAAAGTGGCATGTGCGTTGTCTGATATGATAAATTTAATTTATTTAGCATCGCAAATGGTTTCACGCAACTATAAGAACGTGAGGCGACAGTGATTTATTATTTTTTATCATATTTTCACGAATGACTGCAGCGCAATGGACAATGCATATAATCACTAGAGGGTAGGCCTATGATAAGTTTCACACTTAAAATTTCCGCTCGTTTATATTCAATACTAGTATATATATTTTTTGCATTTTTTTTAATTATTCTGTTAAAGTTACTCCCTAGACAGTCTTCACTTGAGTGTGGGAGGCACAAAATAAACAGTAGGCCTACGCTAAGGGTGCCGCTGATCGACGTATGCAAGACAGTATCACCTCTATGCGCAAGGCACTCAACTGGCGTGCAGTGTTTAACTATTATTTTTTATATGAGACTTTAAATAGTGACCGTATAATTTTATTTGTGGTAAGTATGTTTCAAGTCTTAACGTGTGTTCCTGTCTTTGTGTTTATCGCATTCGGTTGGTGTTGCGAATTTTTAGGTCACTATCAATTATTCGCTCATTTAAACTAAGGATTAATTGAGGAGCCAGTTGGGTGTAAAACAATAGTTACAATCATAGATTCCCGACTACGTGGTTTTGTAATCCATTACTCTCGTCTAACAATTTATTTCGAAATTTTAAAATTATTAAAGCATTCATTCAGTTAACTAATAGAATTAAAACTAATCCGTCGCCATCTTGATAATATGTAATTTAACCGTCTGTTTATAAAAATCACAGCTCTTTATCGTGTATGATTGCTGAATCGCTGTCCTCTTAACTGTTTGTGAAAAAATGGCAGATGTTTTTAAGTTGTTGGCATTTTAATTTCATCCTATTATTATACGTGTATCTAAAACATACCGAAAATCTTTAACAAGTTATTCCTGAGGAGTAAATAGACAGTTTGATACAGGAAATCCCTGGTCCAGGTCAAATACGGAGGGCTGTAGACGCTTCCAAAGTTTGAGAAAAAGTGAAAGATTTTTCGTAACCAGACATAAGCTTCTGTCAAGCAAGCTGTTTTCAAAATATCACAATAATCTGTTATTTTTTCTCAAACTTTGGAAGCGTCTACAGCCCTCCGTATTTGACCTGGACCATGGGTTCCTTATATCAAACTTCCCATTTCCGCTTCAGGAATAACATGTTAAAGTTTGCCGGTATGTTTTATGTACACGTTGTATTCCCTCCGTTATTTCCTATGAACATTACCTTGTGGCGTAAGAACAAGATACGTTTCACCACATTCAATTAGTTAAAGTCTTAAAGTGAGTTCTCACACCGCGTGTTGAATTTTCAATTTATAAATAATGTGTCTATTAAAATTACTAATATATAAATTATCCAAATGACTTTGGTGTATATCACCAAACTTTGACGTACACATACCTGTTGACTCTAAATAGGCGAGAATATATTCTTAGTCAAAAAATATATGACTAATGGCGTAATCAATATTGGTAATATGTTATAGAGTTATGAGATTACTAGTTGTGTGCCCGATGGGATTTGCCATCGGCAGCATCTCGTGAACCATCAAACTTTTCTCAAATATTAAATTTTTGGGTAACCTGCTCTGCTCATGCTCTCTTTAAATCGAGTGTTGGTTATTAAGTTCATGTGTTTCAGCATAGTTATCTATGCATATCTTTCATCCGCGTCAGCTTCTACGCGTTTTGTATTTTTTTTTTTTTTTTTTTTTCAGTATGGTCGGTATTTTTCTCTTGATAAATCAATCCTTAAATCAGTAAAAATGTATTTTATTTTCTATTTATTTAGTAGTCCTTCAAAAGCCTAAATACAGTAATTCCATGTTTCAACTTTAAAATGACGTGCTTCCATTACAAACTTTCTTCCCTTATTTTACCCTCTTAATAGATAAGTTTCCAGAAACGTTGATACAACTGACTTTTATTTGCAAACAGAAGCCTGAACAACAATCTTAACTTATAGGATTAATAAATTTAATGTTTTTATTAATTATACGTAATAATAACAGCCATATGAGAATAATAAGTAACATGTATCGTAGTATTTCAGAGGCCTAAATACCAAATCCACGATTAAAACTTTAAAATGACGTAGTTTACTTCCCATACTAACATTCATCCCCTATTTGACCTCCTTACAGGACAAATTTCAAATAATCCTTTTTTTTTTTTTTTTGCTCGACTATGTTATAATATAAGGAACCATGTGCGAAATATAATGTTTCTAGAAAGACCTATTTAAGCTGTGCGTTGTTTATCAGTTCGTACAAAAAGTATTGATTCCAACTCTGCTTGTAATGCCTTAATAAAGAACATTTATTAAGGGCGTTCAAGTGAGGAAAATTCATAATGTTATATTTGTATAAAATAGGGTTAGTTTTGTATACATTACTTGAGGGTACAATTTCCTCTTACGAAACAAATTTAGCTCAGCCAGTTTTTTCATAATGTTAGTTCAAAGTAAAAATTAGCATGTTTTTACTTTATGCAACACTTGAAAACCAGTAAACATTATGCAATGGAAAAATCACATCAAAACTACATGCCACGGTCTACGGCTTGAAGCATATAGAAACCCTTTACAAAAAAATTTTTTTACTAAAAATTTTTAAAAAAATTTGCTGATTTACTTATTGCTTTAATTTTTTTAAAATACAAAATGTTAATGTAAAGGGTTCTATATGCTTCAAGCTGTAGACCACATCATGTAGTTTTGATGTGATATTTTCCATTTCATTATGTTTACTGGTTTTCAAGTTTTGCATGAAGTAAAAATATTCAAATTTTGACTTTGAACTGACATTATGGAAAAACTGGCTGAGCTAAATTTTTTTCGTAAGAGGAAAATGTTTTCCCAAAAATGTCTACGAATCTAAACCTATTTTATACAAATATAAAATTATGATTTTTCCCCACTTGAACGCCCTTAATGACTAGTGCCTGTTGAGAGGGCCTCAAAAAGGGATTTTACTGTGGATAGTCTACACACTGATTTATATGGACATTCCTGCTGCTATTTCTGCTATTTTTCAGCCGTTTCGTCCTGCCTGAAACCTAGCGTTATATTCTGTGGGGTCGTGATAGCAACGATGAATTACAATGCGACGTAAAAATCCCTATCAGTGACGGACACATTTCAGTCCTTGGGCAGTATTTGCCATATTCTATCTAGTACCGCAGTGTGTGCGTATATATATAATATGCCGTGTTGCTAACTTAGTTGTTTTCCAAATAAAACTGTATTTTTGTGACAGTTTAGGTGGTGGAAATAACAATTTTCATGGAGCTGCAAGCAGAAGTCCAACAGCGTCAAGAAATCTATCTGAAATATATTATTTGGACTTAGTCAAATAAATCGTACCCTCATATCATCGGGGAATTCGGTAATATTGATACTTTTCGTTTTCGGTTAAGTTATTTAAATTGCAAAAGTTTGTTTTAGAAATTATTAAAAGATCTTTCAAGATTAAGCAAAAGTAGGAAAATGTTTTTACTGCTGGCTACATTATGTAAACGTACGTGCGCACCTGTACGTGCGTGTTTTTTTAAACGAACACTTGACGACTTAAGCCACTGTGTAGACTATACTGTCAAGACCGTCATTTGCTGTACACCTGAAACTAGGCATGTGTGCTCTGACGTTGATGGTCTGGAACAAAATACGTTGTTGTTCATTGTGTGAGGAAACACTTTCAAAGCCATTATCATTCAGAGCAATAACAAGAGTGGTTGGGCCAGTTCAGTAATAATGAAGAATGGAAGATGATGTCGCCGTTGAAATGGTTAGTTGTTTCTAAGGAATACAAAACCCTGGAACCCATAAATTTCTATAATCGAGACATTCTTCAAGACAGACTTAAGACAAATGTCATAATATTAAATCGAAATTAAATTATTACACACCATCTTTTAAAAAATCTGGAAAACGCTTTTCGTGATGGAATCAAATTTGAAATAATTAGGAAAAAAGGGACGGATGGTTGTGAAAAACATAGTTGCTACATTTTACGCAGAACCAATTCAAATAACGGAATTTTAAAGTGAAGGAATTTTGCACACCTTTTAATTAACATCGACGCAACAAAATTAAGACAGGTACCTTAAGTAGGCTGTTAGTGTAGAGGCACCCTCTTCAGAATTATTGGTTGAGAGTGGTTGGAGATTCTGAAGGTAATGGCGATGATTCTCTAAAAAAATATCAGAATTAGTTCAGTACAGATTTTAAATATACATTAAACTGGTAAACTATAATATCCGTCGTCAAACGATTTGTAGATAATTGTATTGCCAAAGCGATTGGAAAATCCTTAGTGAGAAATACAAGGATTGATGCAAGCATTTTTGAGCTAAAGGTCACTGCTTTCCTTGTAGCTTCTGCGAGAAAAAGGATAGGAAATTATATGTTAACGGTGCCGCCTATCTGCGCGTTCGAGGCTCAGAAATGATGGAGACATAAGGTCGACTTTGAAACGCGCATCAAATGCCGCATCGCCTCAACGAGTCAAGCTCTGAAATGGCGTGCAAGATTCCCGCTGAACCGTTTTTACTGTGTCACGCTAAGCGGCGACCATATAATTTTATTGGTGGAAAGTCTGTAGCAAAGTTCAGTGCAGGTCGCAATCTGAGTTTTACATACGTCCTGTTAGTACATTTTGAAGTATGACAGTCTGAAAAAAAAAAAACAGTTTTTAGCCATGTTGGAGGACTTCGAAAAGGTGGTGTTATAAATGAGCATAGTTTCTTAACAATGAGGTTCCGATCTTGTCTGAAGTGTGTTTTCTTTCCGTACGTTGGCACAATGGGCACACGTGGTATTGTTTCGTAAAGAAAACCCCTGTTTACGAACACATGGCAACGCATTTGTAGCGTGAGATAGACGGCCACCTTAAATTGTATTCGGTGGGGCTCGGTCTCATTTACAAATATAGCGTTTGACCAAAAAAGTTTTGTCTGTATTGAGGTAAGGAAAATATTGCTACAGGAATTAAAGGTAAGCGTTTGCGAGTGTTTTAAAAATGAAAATACTTAGGCTAATCGGTTACAGTTTTATGGGTATCAAAAACAGTCTAAAATATCCTATATAGACAACCCCGAGATTAAGAAAAAAGTAAATGGTGGCATATTCGTAGGTTCGATAGACAGTGAGCACACATAAAATGTAATATAACATGTAATTCCCCATATTTGTACCAGTCAGAAATCTGTGGTAGACAGCGCTCTTAAAAGCCGCTACCCGAAAGAGGGTCTGTTTAGGCAACTTTGTGTTTACTTTTTTTTTATAAAATTTCGTTATGCTGTAAGAGTGATTTTTGATGAAACTCGCTGTTTCAATTTACCGGGTGAATTAACATTTAAGTTCACTCTTTTGAAAATTATTGTTATTTCTAATAAACTTTAATATGTGTCTGGAGATACTTGTCTTAGCATACCTGTAATAGTGGTGATTGCCATTCATGTAATGCAGCTATACAATGTATATAAATGCTGCAAATGAAAAGAGTAGGATAAGTAGGTTTGTCACATTCGTAAGCTCGCATATAATATAAATTCGTTTCGTGTGTGACTGGCCACAAGATTACAATAATAAAGTCAAAGCCAAGCAAATCTACATTGCACGTTTACTGAGGCTATCTTTTTAGAACTTACAAACTACTCCCCTACCAAAGCCACTTTGTAAATATATATTAATGCTGAAAATACGTCGGAAAATATTAATAGCATCGAATCACGCATAATAACTTGATCAGGACTGGCAATATCT
>PNEQ01022949.1:23543-26043 GCA_003012365.1 Medauroidea extradentata
GCGTTACCTGAATGGGAGGAGCGTTACCTGAATGGGAGGAGCGTTACCTGAATGGGAGGAGCGTTACCTGAATGGGAGGAGCGTTACCTGAATGGGAGGAGCGTTACCTGAATGGGAGGAGCGTTACCTGAATGGGAGGAGCGTTACCTGAATGGGAGAAGCATTACCTGAATGAGTGTTCCAACGCCTCAATGGGAGTTCCGACACCCGAGTGGGGATTTTTTTTTGTGCTTTCGGGGCTTGGAAGCGATACAGGCGAGACCCTGTTACTCCATGGCTCTTTATGCGCAAGAGGCTGAACTTACGTGCAGTTGTGGGACTTAAGTGGGACGGTGCGCCAAAGCAGTGAATTTTCACAATTTTCGACATAACTTTTCCCCCTAGCTTATTATCGAAAATCAAGGTTCGACTATCCGGAAATGATACTTTTGTACAACTTATTACATTACTAAATAGTACCAGACTGACATAATATTGGAGCAGAGTGATTGCAGTCAGGAAAAAGAGAAATTTTCCCTATATACCATCAATGCTCCAAAAATAAGAAAGTCCGTGACTATGTAATAAAGTAAGAAGGTGTACAAAAGTGTCTACGGATTGTCGAACCTTGATTTCCGATAATATGCGAGAGGAAAAGTTATGTCGAAAATTGTGAAAATTCACTGCTTTGGTGCACCGCCCCCTTAAAACAGTGGCCATACCAGCAATGATAACGACGTAAATATTATTAAAGTAATAGAGCATTTGCTCTGCGAATCTAAACATTTTAAATAATAAAAATAACTGAATTAAAATACTTAATTAGTTCTTTTACACACGATTTGTTTTACCTTTGCACCATTAAAAAAAAATGTTATGGTACGTTTTTGCAGAAGTGTTTCAGATAGATAGACCTATTTTACAACGAAATAAATTATTCTGAAGTTTCGTTTCCTTGAAAATGGTACAATAATATTGTTAGTGCAGCCGGCTTGACTCACTAGGAATTCGGAGTAGAAGAGAGAGCAACTACCAAGTATGAGAATTCATCCATCAGACCGATACTTCCTCTTAATCTACACACATTTTAGCTTATGTAATATTAAGGGGACTGAGAAAGTTTTAACATTTTCTGTGCTATATTGCACCGAAGATCGAGTTGAAAATCTTATACAGAGAAGATTTACTACACAGTTAACATTTTGTCTTGAAACAAATTTCCTACTGAGTCTTAAAGGATGTCATATTCCATTGATCGAGAGAAAAAATAAAATGAAACTTTTGGTAACTCAAAAATCATTACAGTACAACTTTATTGTAACGAGTTCAGAAAAATGAAGAATTTTTTCTTTTCGTATGTTAATATTTGAAAGAAATAAAATATTTTTGTGTATATTACCACGCCTTATAAGTAGGCCTAATAGCAAATAGTTTTGCAAATAATAGTTTTATAATTTTGATTTGGATTAATTAAAGCGTTTCTGATTATCAGAACATCAACAGGTAGACAATAAATTGAAAATATATCAGCAATGGCAATGGATAATAGAACTCTTCAGCAGTTTTCATATTATAATTATTTTACGTGAACCAGACTATATTATGCTGATCAAAATAATAAAACTCTGCACAACCGTCTTAATGAAACATCAACTCATTGTGTTTTCCATTATCTTCATCAAGACAAACTTGCCTACCAAGGCCATCTGATCCTCCCTGAAACACATTTACACAAGTCGGCTGCTTATGCCAGGGTGCTCTGTAGTCAAAATCAGGTAGCAAATCTCGGTGATGTTAAGGAACGTATGTGTGAGTTTCTGTAAGAGTCTGTTCTCCTGCCGATAATACGTCACGTTCTAATAACTGCCAGTCAGCCAGAGGAGCTGGAAGGTTTTCCCAGTCCAAGCCTTATAAAAAAAAAAAAAAAAAAAGTGATGCTGCACATCGATTAAATCTGCATTCAGCTTCCCAAGCAGCTGCTGAGGGTTCTTCTTCAGGAAGAATAGCACGAAATCTGCGGCCTGCGGTGACACATATTCAGGGATTTCAGGCTCCTGAGTGATAATACTATCTATTATGGTCTTCATGTCATCTTCGCCCTCCTGGTTGAATGGCTTGTATCCCATGAGGCGTTCAAAAGTCAATACGCCAATAGCCCAGAAGTAGACTGCTGCAGTGTAGCATGGTTGGGTCCTCAGGACTACTTTAGGTGCCACATAATCAGGACTGCCGCAGAATGTGCGATGTCTCTTGGAGATGTCGGATGACATGTCTGTGCTCAGGCCGAAGTCTGTAAGCACGATGTTGCCATCTTGGTCCACAAGAATATTCTCCACCTTGATGTCTCGGTGTGTCACGCCCAGGCTATGCAAGGTCTTGAGTGCGACCAACACCTGTGCGACAACCAGACGTGTCTGTTCCTCTGTCAGGAAGCCGTAGTCCTCGAGGACGTTCACCAGGTCACCACGCGCCAAGTCCAGTACTAGGAACACCGCCTCTTCTGTCTGGAAGGTGTAGTGCA